>RBNI01001270.1:0-23350 GCA_003990745.1 Jimgerdemannia flammicorona | reverse complement strand
GAAGGAAATTGGAGTGCCAAGCTTGAACCAAAATGGGAAGGCCCCTATCTCATACACCAAGTATTCTCAAACCACACTTATCAACTCAAGACCTTGGATGGAGTTATACTCAAGACCAAGATACACTACAACCGCATAAGACCCTACTACTCAAGAGAAGCAAAACACATTTGAACAATCCTGTTCACTCTGTCTGTGTCGTCTCCACTGGAGATTCAACGGACGTTTCACTCGGAACTCAAGAAAGCCAACAACGTTGGAACCAGACTCAAGCCCATCCACGTGACAGACATTGTTACTGAGAAATTGCCTCGGATTACAAGTAAAACTATTTCCGATGGGTTCAAACCCCCAGCTGTGACTATGGGAGCCCTCGCCCTAGACAAGGATGGCCAGTCCTCACAAATGCGCCGACATTCTGCTCGTCCCTGGAGTTAAGACCACCCAACTCTGTGTAACCCTCACCGCCAAGGATGGCTCTAATTTTGCAAGGGGCAGATGTGACGTACGTAATTGACAACGGAGTACCAGTGACTACTAAGATCAGACGACATAATGGCGTGACAATCAAATAGACAGCCTGACCCATTAGGTGATCATCCCAAAAGAAGACAAGATGATCCGAGCCCAAAATGAAGACCATGTTATTTAAGGAACCATACTCCACCTCAGGGATCGGCACCAAAGAACCAAGTACCCATCAAGCAATGCCTCCCATTCGCTGATCCAACCAGACCTCCCGCCGCTCTACCCCTTTGCCTGGCCCAAAGACCCTGATCTTTGAAGCTATCAAGAAGGCCATCTGGCACCCAGATACTTCTGAACACTTGAACTTCTACACCGAGGACCTTGGACACTTCATCAACTACCAGTATATAATGACCCAGCAGCTCAAAGACACTACCAAACGAATGACCCTCTGGCATGACTACGAAATCGGACACTGCCTTTGCAATGAGACTCAAGAAGATGACCGGGAAGGTCTCATTACCGAATTGATAACCACTAGCCGGCTAATCAAGAGAGCCCTCCATGTCCACCAAATCTTCCACCATATTCCCTGGGCCATAGCACACTTGCAAGGAGTAATGGCTGGCAGCCTCTCCTGCCTTTCAACTGAAGATGCTGACTGGATAGAATCTGAAGTAGCCAACTCTACTGGTAGCAACCGCGTCGCTATAGGAAGCCAACAAACCGAACCCACTCAGCCAGGTTTCCACACCACTCCACTCCAAGACAACCATCAAGATCACCTAATGAGTCTTATGGAGATATTTGAAGGTCCATCCATTACCATAGGAGCACCCATTGGAGCTACCCCAACCACCCACCACCCTGTCAGCCACAATTCACATCTCATCATTTGGGAACTAAATCAAGAAGAAGCCCAAGAAGTCCCTGTCTTTGAAGAGGAAGCCCAAGAACTCCAAGACCCTGCCCCTGAAGAAACCCCCTCTGATACTGAAACTGACGAGTTTCCAGAAGAAGAAGAGGAGCAACAGAGAGTCTACCAGTCCTCTGTCCACATTCAAGCTGTTCAAGGGTTGGAGAATGTTGTTGAAGATGACTGGCCGCTTTTCTATCCCCTCACCTCTTGGCCGGCACTTCCCCCTTTTGAGGAGAGGTATGATGAAGAAGAAATCTTAATCCAGCAAGATTTGCCCGCTGCAGATGAAGGGTACTATTTCCTCTAGAAGCACCACCCGTCAGCCGTAAGTATTGCGCAGCCTTCACGTTAGCGTTTTGTCAGCAAGTCTGTTTCCAGCATTGCTATCCAGTACCACCGTTTTCAGCATTTTGTCAGCAAGTCCGAATCCAGCATTACGACCCAGCACAACCATTTCCAGTGTTGCTATCCAGTACCACCATTTTCAGCGTTTCGTCAGCAAGTCCAAATCCAGCATTGCTATCCCCTACAACCCAATCCATAGTAAACAATAGCCTGCACCTCGCATCATGCAAGCCAATAGCATAGCAAAGTTCACCACAACGTAGTATACCTTAGCCTTAGTCGCACTCCCATAGCTAGCAAACTTGTATAAAATAACCCATATCCTTAGAGTGAATAAACCTCAGTCCATTGGTCTTTTATCTGAATGACGCAGAAGTCTAGTGTAAGATAATACCAACTTAAGTTTTTGAGAAACTTTGGGAAAAGACTCCAAGAGCCAAGGAAAACTCTTGTTCTAGAACCGCCGCTAAGGAAAGCCATCAGGAAAACCGCCGCCAAGTTAAGGAAATCGACCGCTACGAATATTCAAGTTTCAAGACCGCTGTGCATTCAGACCGCTATTCGAGACTGCCATTCAAGATTCAAGACCCGGAAAACCCAGTCAAGGATACCCAGCCAAAGGATACTAGACCGCCAAAGACCGAACTGCCAGCCTACACGAATGACTGCCCAGAACCTTTCAAGTTAACAAGTCAAGACGGACGAGTGAGCTGTCAACCTCCGTTAACCAACCGCTGCGCCATGAACCGTCGACCCTAAGAATTGCCGACCGACCGTCGAGTTGCCGCCAGTCTGCCAGGAATCTCGGACCCAAGTAATAATCACCATCATTAAGCCATCGAACGTTTGAGCCATCGATCATCGACCGTTATAACCCGCACCCGACCTATCGACTTTGACGACATATCAAATGACCCGATCACGTGACCATCGACATAATCGACCGCGAATGACATACATATTCAAGGCCGTGCTTCACACAAGTGGCACCATTGAGCAGTGTTTGAACCTTTAGTTATACAAATCGAACACCACAATAGATTTATTTTATATTTTTAATTTATATTATGAAATTTATTTATTAAATTTTTATCTAATTTAATTTAAATATTTTTAGATAGATACTAGAATATATAAAGGCTAGTTAATAAGTATAAAATTTAAAAATGAATATCTTATAAGCTATTTAGTATATTATTCAAAGCTGGTATAATATTGATATTAATACTATCTGTAACTGCTGAAGACATACTGAAATTCTTTCTGTTGGCTTTAATGCTAATCTTCAGAACTTTGATAAGAATATTCATCAAACTATAACTACCAATCTAATACTCAATGATCTCACTGATATACTCAAGGCTCTTCATCTTTAAGATCCTATATAAGTAGAAGAATTTCTTACTATTTCTGATGAAGATATTATTTATATAGTTCCTGATAATAATTAAATTATTATAAAACTTATAAGTATATTCAAACCAAATATTGAAGAGAATAATGATGAGAAAAATATCAATAAAATAGATGATAGTTCTGAAGTTCCTTTGGTTAGTTTTACTATGGTAATTAATAGTTTAGAAACTATTTATATATATTTACTTCAGCAAGATGATACAAGTAAGTATGTAAAATTACTAGATAAAATTAAAAATTTTATTAGAGAGAAATAGATGAATTTAATAAAATAAACTACTATTGATAAATATTTTAAGTAGTAAATACTTTATTTTATATATATTTTATTTTATTTCATTTTTTAGTTTTTATTTTAAAAATATAAAATATAAGAAAGTATATTCTAGCAATATTTATTATTTTCATGTCAAATTAAAAGTATAAGAACATAATAGAGTTTTTTTTTTTTTTAAAAAAAAAAAATAATAATAATAAATATATAAGAAATATTATTCAAGATAAGTATATCTCAGCTCTGACTTATAAAAAACATAAATTGCATACTATATTTCACTCACTGTAACTTTCACCTCAGCTGGGATCTATCATATAGTATATACTCTCTATAAGTGTACACTCTCTCTAAATGTACAGTTATGTCTAGTCTCAAGGAGTATGCACTTAGAGAGAGTTAACTGTATTAATATTTTTCCTTCTATTATAATGTGTCAGATTCTTGGCAAGTGCAATTATAGACTGATTATCTTGATATACTATAGTTCTCTATTTTTAAGTAAATATAAATTCTTTTAATAGTTTATAGAGCTAAACAGCTTTCTTTATTGCCAATAACAATACCTAATACTCTGCCTATATTGATGATATTACTATTGTAATGGTGACCCCAGAATGATAACATCAGCACAGGAGACAGCCTTTCCTTATAAGCCACCAGATTGGAGCACAAGAAGATCATATGGCATATGAGATAAGCAATGATGACCAACTGTGAGTCATTGTGACCACAGTACAAGTATCCTGAAGAATATAAAAGAAGGATCAAGGAACCACAGTAGCAGCAACCAATAAAAACCACCAATCTCAAAATAGCTCAAAGACTTACCACAAACAAAATGCCTGCTGCCCACCAAACCTCAAGGTCAAGGAACCACCAAGGTATCTCAGTCAAAGAAAGGATGTTCCAAGTCATAAGAAGAGCCATGGGGACCCACTTAAGAAGGACTCCTAGTGTCTACCTGAGTATTGCAGACTCTTATCACTTTATTCTCTACTATCGTGAAATGGAAACAAGGATCACCATTGCTACCGAATGCCTCCAAATGTGGCAGGAGTATGAAATAGAAAACTTCCTCTGCCGGGAGTTCTCACAGGCCAGCACCCAAGAGCTAAAAGATGCTACTCCCTTGGACATATGCGAAACGAGGACAGCTAAGAAGATCCATCAGATCTTCAGGTATGCACCATGGTCGATTCCCAACTTGGAGTATGTTAGAGTCTCAGATTTCAGAGACCTGTTATCCTGCTGCATCAATGCACTAGAAGTCAGGGTGGCTACAGAAGCCCAGTCCACTATCATCCTCAACAGCAAAGAAGTAGAAGACTTCTGGCACCCCATCCTCTAGGACAATCCAGACCAATTCCTACAAGGATTGATCTCAGTATTCCAAGGCCCAAGCATCCAGGTTAGATCCCCCCAAGACCCCACATTTGTCCCTTATTTTGTGGAAGAGAACCTTATAGACTGGAGAGCTCCAGACCTTGTTCCCGATCTCCCTGCCACAGCCGAACATGATGACATCATCAGCGATGACATCATCCCACGCAACATACCCAAAGCATGCGAAGTATGCAAAACACGTGACCTGCATGATGAATTCGTGGATCTCATCTCCTTCAGTGATGATGATGATGAAGCCCCCATGATCCTGAACTTTCTGCTCTAAATTCTTTGTTACACTGGATAATGCCAGCACTGGTATTCTGAGGTGACACGAAATTGTTCCAGCACTAGCATTTTGATGTAATACTAAATAATACCAATCCTAGAACTTAGTAGTTTTAGTTATTGGAGTTTATATTTAGCTTTATATCTTAGCAACCATTGAATTATATTTTGTATAAATACCCCTCTTATTTCCTCTGAAATAAAGTCAGTTCCGGTTTCACTTATACACACTTCCTTGCAAGCAATCTAAAGAGATAACAAGATAGTTAAAGATAAGAAGTTTGAGGACTATAAGACCTTGGGAAGGCACTCCAATAAGAACTTGCTTATAACAAACTTGAGTTAGTCTAAGAGATATACCTTGAAGAGAATCTGGTATATTTGAAGGACTCAGTGACCACTATATGACATTATATATATTGATTCCTCCTAAGTATCCTTGTTATTATTACTTGATACTTCTTGTATTTGGGTATGATGAGCTTTCCTCCTTTTCTGAGTATGGTGTCATCTAGTTTGAATTGTTTTCAAGTCCAGTTAATAATAGTGATAGTTCAGAGTTTAAGGTGGTTAGACATCTTCTGCTGCCCAAGATAGCTGATTAATCTATAGTATAGCTCCTTATTAATATTGAATAGTCTTGATAGGAGTGTTTTGGGGTGTCTTTGAAAGTGCATCAGTATTGGTATTGATTCTTCCTGAGTAGTATTTGACAGTACAGTCATACTCTTACAGTCTATAGATCTATCTGGTATATATTCCTTTGGAATTTAGAGTATAGAATAACCAGGTAAGAGCAGAATGGTCTGTTTGAATGATAAAGTATTTCCCAGCTAGGTAGTAGTAGAACATTATAGACTAAGATAGAGAATTTATCAACAAAGCTATGAAGACCTTTATAGCCAACTTTAAAGTCAAACTGTGTCTAATAATAGTCTATTACCTATAAGTAAATAGACTTACTAAATGAATGAATCAGTCTATCAAGCAAAGTCTCAGTAAGATCAGAGTTAAATTGAATTGGGATATTTATCTTTCAGAAATCCTATTTAGTATCTATACTTCAAAAGTAACTGCTACCCAATAAACCCCTTTCTATTTGATATATAGCCAAGAAGCACAAAATTCTGCTAAACCAATCTACTTAGATTTGACAAAATAAGCCACTGAAGAGATTGCTCAGTTATACAAAGTATGCTAATAAGTATGAGGTTTTATTGCCAAAGTACAAGAGTAACAAACTAAGTACTATAACTATAAAGCAGACCTTGAACCCCTGCTTATTAGATATTAAGTCTTAGTATACTACACTATCATAGAAGAGAACTAGAGTACTAAACTTCAACCAAAATAAGAAGGACCATATCTTATTCATCAAAAGTTCATAAACCACATCTATCAACTCAAGACCCTAAATAGAGTTATACTCAAGATTAAGATATATTACAACTATATAAGACCTTATTACTCAGTGAAAGTAAAATATATTAGAACAACTCTATTCACTCTATCTGTATCATCTCTATTGAAGAATAACAGATATTCTATATAGAACTCAAGAAAGCCAACAATGCTGAAACCAATCTCAAGTTTATCTATATAATAGATATTACTATTAGAAATTGTCTTGAATTATAGGAAAATCTATTTCCAAGAGGTTCAAACCCCCAGCCATAACAATGAGAGCCCTCACTCTAGACAAAAATGGTTAATTTTTACAAATATACTAATAGTTCAAAAAAAAAAAAAAGAGAACTAAGATCAACTATTTCTGTATAATCACTACTACTGAGAACAGCTCTAATTTTGCAAGGGGCAGATGTAACAACACCTTTGAAACCAGTGATATCAGAATTCAGAAGGCTGTCTTAACTTTGCAAGCCACTAGTTATAAATTATAACTCAACTATAACTCATATTGATCATAAGATGATCAGTATCTGAACTCATAATAACTCATGATGACCCTAATAGTATACTACTACTAGTCTGGTGACTTTACTCTCTGGACTAAAGAAAAAGACCTTTAAGATATAAAAGAAGCATTAAGAGAAGAAATAAAAAGTATCAACTATAAATAGAAGACTTACTATAAAACAAAATATCTGTCATCTACCAAACAGCCAGATCAAGAAACCACCTATCAAGAACAGATGTTCACTAATATCAAGAGAGCAATAAGGCTGTATATAAGAAAGACCCCTAGTCTAAACCTCTATACAAGTGACCTCTATTACTAAACTCTCAACTACTAAGAAATGGAGATAAAAATAATCACTACTACTAAGTATCTTTGGATGTAATAAGAATATAAGCTAGGACATCACCTCTACAAAGAGTTTATACAAGCCAGCTCTTAAGAATTATGGATACCATAGGTATAGATAGATATAAATAAAAACTAGCCAAAAGAGTCCACCAGATCTTCAGATATACACCCTGGACCATTTCTAACATAGAATATGTCAAAGTCTCTGATATCTAAAAATTGACAAGCTATCAAGCAGATCACTTTTGCAGAAGATATCCAATCTACTATTATAGTCAAGAGTGATAAGATTCAAGACCTTTGGAACTCTATCCTAGAGAACAATCTAGACTAATTCATTCATGGTCTGATTCTACTATTTTAAGACCCTCTCTTGAGAGTCTGCTATCTCCAGAATTCTACAAATATTCTCTACTTTGTAGATAACCTCACTATTGACTAGAGACCTCAAGAGCAGAATGATCTTATACTCTTTGATGATATTACTTTCTCAGACAACTTGGAGAATAATGGCAACCCAATTATTTCATTGGAAGATAATTTTAATAACTTCCTTTTCTCATTTCCAGACTCCCCTACTGACTTCAGTACAACTGTGAAGAATGCAGAAAATGATTTGGCCAAACTTTCTGAAGAAAATGAGAAAGAGGATTATAGTGACATAATCCTAGTTATATTGAATTTTAAGATACAGGAGGATAGCTCTATTAGCCAAATTGAGTAAGTTAGTTAGTTGTATAAACAGTGACTATATATTAACTAGTCAAATTTGTCATAAATATAAAATTTACCTTATCTAGTTAGTTAGTCATCTAAATTCCAAAAGTATACTAAATAGTATTTTTTAGTAATCGTAAAATACAATTAATTACTTAGTCTTATTTTTAGTCTGAAAGTTATATAAATATCTCCTAATCTATAGTAAATAAATCTCAGTCAATTAGTTTTGCCAACTTAAGTTCTGAAAGATAAGGAAAGTCAAGTGTAAGAACTTTAGAAAAAGACTTCAAGAGCTGAAGAAATCACTCTTATCACTACTGTTATAATTAGTTAAGCCATCTTAAAATTTTGAAATCAAGATCTACTAGAAATACCAGAAATGACTACTATTAGGATACAAACTCCAGAAAATATCAGAATGCTACTAGGAAATATAGAGAATCTAGAAAAAAAGAATCATCAGAAAATTCAAGAACAATATACAAATAAGTTAATTGATATAAGTCAGATAAGAAAATACTACTACAAAATTGGATACAAGACCTAAGAGTACATCAGACTGCTAAGAAGTATAGAAAATGCAAAATTGATTACTAGAAACTACATGTATATTCTTCAACCTTTTGCTATTTGGAATGACCAGTCATATGATCAATGGCTTGAGACATACAAACTCTAATATGATATGAACTTCATAGTGATACAAATCTTAGTAAATAAATTAGACAGCAGTTAAACTGAACATTGAGCCAGAATATTGTTAGAGATAAAGAGATATAAATATAGTATATAAATAATTAGTAATACATTGAGCTGTACAATTTAACAAATAATCTATACAAATCATATATTATAATAGACTACCATATACTCAACAAGCTCATAGTTAAGAACCAGTATCTATTATCTCTCATTGATCAGATCTTTGATACTCTCAAGAATGCTAAGTACTTTACTAAATTAGATCTTATGTCTGAATATTACCAAATTTGAACCAAGTTATTATTATATTTTATTATATATAACCCTATATCAGAAATATCCTAGATACCAAATTTATTTTATTTAAGATTAATATAACTATAAAAGGAAATTTTCCAAAAAATTATTAATTCAGTTTTATAACATCATTATTAAAAGATATTTATTTGATAGTAGACTAACCTATAGTTGGTGTAAATATCTGAAACATTACATAGTTTTTTTTTGACCATTTCTCTATCTCTTTATATAATTTATTCTCTTTAAAATAAGTATAAATAAACTCTTCTTAGATATATATACTACTATTATCAATATGCTAAATTCTGATATAATAATTAAAAAAATTACAAAAGAGACTAGTATTAGTCAAACCTCTATTGTTTATATTAGAAATAATTATTGTGACCACAATGTTATCTCAAAAAGAGGTCATCCAAGTAAACTCTCTATTTATAATAAGTTATGACTCATTTGTTAAATAATGTCATGTAGTGGTTGCTGAGTCCTTCAAATATGCCAGATTCTCTTCAAGGTATATCTCTTAGACTAACTCAAGTTTGTTATAAGCAAGTTCTTATTAGAGTACCTTCCCAAGGTCTTAGAGTCCTCAAACTTCTTATCTTTAACTATCTTGTTATCTCTTAGATTGCTTGCAAGAGATTGTGTATAAGTAAACCAGAACTGACTTTATTTCAGAGGAAATAAGAGGGGTATTTATATAAAATATAATTCAATGATTGCTAAGATATAAAGCTAAATATAAATTCCAATAACTAAAACTACTAAGTTCTAGGGTTGGTACTGATGGTTGTATAGGTTCAGGATGCTGGTATAATTCGGTGTTATATCTGAATGCTGATGCTGGTATTATTTAGTATTACATCAAAATACCAGTACTGGAACAATTCTGCATCACCTCAAAATGCCAGTGCTGGCATTATCCAGTGTAACAAGGGATTTAGAGCAGAATGTTCAGGACCATGGGGGCTTCATCCTCATCATCAGAGGTCAGGATGTCTTCAAAGGAGATAAGGTCTACAAATTTATCATTTTTGCATACTTTGATGTCATGCAGGATGATGTCATTGCTGATGACATCATCACATTTGGTGGTGAGAAGGAGATCTGGGGCTCTCCAGTCTATGAGGTTCTCTTCCACAAAATAGGGAACAAATGTGGAGTCTTGGGGAGGTCTAACCTGGATGCTTGGGCCTTGGAATACTGAGATCAACCCTTGTAGGAATTGGTCTAGGTTGTCCTGGAGGATGGGGTGCCAGAAGTCTTCTAGTTCATCACTATTGAGAGTGATAGTGGACTGAGCTTCTATAGCCACCCTGGCTTCTAGTGCATTGATATGGCAGGATGATAGGTCTCTGAAATCTGAGACTCTAATATACTCCAAGTTAGAGATCGACCATGAAGATCTGATGGATCTTTTTAGCTATCCTTGCCTCATATATATCCATGAGAGTGGCATCTTATAGCTCTTGAGGGCTGGCCTGTGGAAACTCCCAACAGAGGAGGTTTCCTATTTCATACTCCTGCTATATTTGGAGGCATTTGGTAGTAATAGTGATTCTTATTTCCATTTCATGGTGGTAGAGAATATAATAATAAGGGTCACCAGTACCCAGGTTGACACTAGGAGTCCTTCTTGAGCAGGTTCTCATGGCTCTTCTGATGTCTTGGAATATCCTTTCCTTGACTGAGATGTCTTGGTAATTCCTTGACCTTGAGATTTGGTGGGCAGTAGGCATTTCATTTGTAGTAAATCTTTGAGCTATTTTGGGATTGGTGGTTCTTGTTGGTTGCTGCTACTGCGATTCCTTGATCTTTCTTTATATTCTTCAGGATACTTATACTGTGGTCACAATGACTCACAGTTGGTCATCATTGCTCATCTCATATGCCATATAATCTTCTTGTGCTCTGATCTAGTGGCTTGTAAGGAAAGACTGTCCCTGTGCTGATGTCATCATTCTAGGATCACTGTTACAATAACTAATAATAAGATAGATATACTATTAAAGGTCTCAAAACTATTCAAAAAAGATAGTAGGCTGGCTATAAGTACTCAAATAATATCAGTTTGAAGACTGCAATCAAGTAAAAAAAGCTGAGATTATTATACTAGTATGTTAAAGCTCACTATGATTTTATATATAAGTATAGAGATAAGACAATTAATGACTAGAAACTCATTATTTTCTCAGATGAGATCAAAATCATTTGTTTTGAGTCTGATAGATAAGAATGAGTGTAGAAAATACCAGAGACCCCACTCAAAGAGAAATATGTAATACTGATGGTAAAATTTAAGAGTAGATCAGTTATAGTTTAGAGATGTATAAATCACCATAGCATACAAAATCACAGAAAAATGGATGCCAAGCTATATAAATTCATCCTTGATAATAAACTGAAAAAATTAATTAAATACTTCAAGATTGATCAGTGGTAAATATTTTAACAAGATAATAATTCTAAGTATATCTTATGTATTACTAAGAAATAGTTTAAGAAACATACACTTCATCTTTTAGACTAGTCTGTGCAATTACCTGACCTCAATTCTATTGAGCATTTGTAAGTATATATTAAGAGATAGCTTAATATATATAAAGAATATCTAAAGAATATATATATACAAACTCTGAGATAAAGTAGAGAATAAATAAAATATTGTTCTGGATGATATTTGTAAAAAATTAGTTAAGAGTATATCAAGATATGTCTAAGCAGTAATAAAGTAAAGAGAGAGAGTATATTAAATACTAAAATATCTGTCTATAGTTATAAAATTAAACTAATTTTTTTTTTTTAGAAATATCTTTTTATAGTTATATTAATCTTAAATAAAATAAATTTAGTATCCTGAATATCCTAATATAGGACTACAATAAAGTATAATAATATATATAGCATTTATATTCAAAATAATTAAAATGTAAAATTTAATGAAATATTAGTTCAGTTTTATAATATATATAGTGACTAATTTAGATAGTAACTTGGTACATTTTTCTGCTAACTTGTCACATTAGCTCTCACTAAAGAATAATCTGTCTTATACTATCCTTTAGTTATCATTCTAATATACATAAGTAGGCATCTTCTATATTAGCTTTTATTTCATTATCTTCTTTAATTTTAGAGCTACTCTATTCTAAGAACTTCTCTTCTTCTTCAGAGAATAGTTCTTTAATATAATAGATAATACTTAGATAGGTAGTAGGGGTTATTGTTTAGATATCTCTAAGAAAAATTGAGTTTAGATTAATACTTCTATATTTTACTTATAGATAGTATAGAGTCTGTCTACTATAATAGTATCCTTTCAGGTGAGGCCTGTGAGATATCTGGTGTAGGTATATTTAGAGATTGAGAGGTCTTGCAGTTACTTTCCAAAAGTATAGTATATCTATAGCTAGTGGATTCCTAGAAGTTACTAGACTATAGTGAGGTTCTCTTGATGAATCTAGATTAATTGGGAGTAGTTGACAACAGTTTCTCTAAACTGGATAGAAGAATTGACAGGACTTAAAGAGAACTGAGAACAAGGGTCTAAAGATACTGATTAATCCTTTGAGTCATTATATAGGAGATAGATATATCTTGAGATATTTGATATATACTAGAGTTCTCAGGATATATCTCTTTATACTTTTTATATATATATATAGATACTTATTTCTCTGATATTATATATAAGATAAGGTCCTTTCCATTTGGGCTCTAGTTTGGTGATAAAGTTTATTTCAATCATACTTCTTCAGACTAGTACTTGATCTCTAATTTTGATCTTTTAATCCTTTTGCTTCTAGTTATAGTACTTCTTTTATCTTTTCTGAGTCTTAATTATCTATACTTAGGCTTGATTATATAATTATTCTGTCTTTTTGAGGAGGTCTCTGAGGTTCATATAATCAGTACTGATTTTCTTAGCAAATATCATCTCAAATAGCTTTTGTTTAATAGAGATAACAAGGATGTTCTAATTTTTCCATAGAATCTCAGATAAGTAGAGATCTCAGTTGATAGAATTGATTTAGGTAAGTTCTTTCTTAATAGTCTGATTCATTTGTTCTGTCATATCATTAGTTTGAAAGTAGTATAATATATTTTGTTTGAGGTAGATCTGTGAATTTAAGTATAACTTATGATTATATTATTGATAAATTCTGTGTCTTAGTTAGAAATAAGTTCTTCTGGAAGTTTATATCTGAGTGTGAGATTATAGAGTAGGCCTATAATGATTAAGGCATTAGTAATTTCTATTAGGCCATTTAGTTAGATATTTTACAAATACTAGAATATATTTATTTCTTTTTAGTATACTGATAGGAGTCTAATAACATCTACTCTCTATCTCTGAAAGATATTGTCTGGTGGTATAATTAGTTATAGTAGTGCTTGATAATTTTTCTTTGATACTTCTGGTAGGTGTTATATTTCTTGAATATATTTCTGACTTATATTCTGAGGTTGGGCTATTGTTGATATATTGTTTTTTTTCTATATTTATCTATCTCTGATAAGCCTTCTAGTATTCTTTTCAAATAAGGTCTTCTTGTACTTTGATAGTCAAGAGCTTTCTTTAGGATATAGTTTCTTGGTATACTCTTCTTCTGATTTATTGAGATTGGTGAGAAAGAATATCAACATTGTTGTAAGCTTTCTCTGCTTTGTGAATAATAGTAATTTTGTAATTTTATAAGATAAGAAACTAGTAGGTTAGAATTCTAGTAGATTTCTTATAATTAAATAGTTATTTGAGGGCAGTATAGTCAGTTATCAGAGTAAACCTTTTTCTGATAAAGTAGTATTTAAAAAGAGTAACTACTCATATAACTATAAGACAATCTAGTTTAATACTACTATAATTGGTTTACTGCTAGTTAGTAGCTTAGCTTGTATAAGCTATTATATAATACTACTGATCAGGTCCTTCTTGGGCTAGGACTACTCTAAGGCCATATTTGGAAGTATCTATATATAAGTTGAATGGCTTTTATAGGTTAGATTATATAAGAATTAGTACTATAGTCATATAGTACTTGAGTTCTCTGAAGACTAATTCTTATGGTTTCATCTATTTATATATACTTCTTTCTTGAGAAGGGTTCAAATTAGAGCAGTAATTTGGATAAAAATCTGAATAAATCTTCTATAGTAGGATACTAGTATCAGGAATAGTAGTTTTTCCTTCAGAGTCTTAAATATATACTAGCTAGTTGTTGATCTTCTCAGTTTTCTTTAAGTCTGTATGGGTTTCTTTAAAAACTATAAATCTAAGGAATTTGAGTTTCTGTTTTCCAAAGTAGCATTTCTTAGTATTGAGTTTCAGATGGTTCTTGTAGGTAAGCTGAATAGATATTAAAATCATCTATATATATAATCAGACAGTAGTAGATTAGTAAGCTATAGACTGAGTTCATTATTTTCTAGAAGATAGAGAATGTATTGTAGAGTCTAAAGAGTATTTGGAGATATTCAAATAATTTTTCTAGGATAAGAAAAGCTGTCTTCTGAATTTCCTTGAAATCCATGGAGATTTTGTGGAATTCTGCAAAGAGATCTATACTACTGAGTATCTGATATCTTGTAATTAATATAGGAGATCATCAATTCTGAACAAAGAGTGGGCATCTTTTTCTGTAACTAAGTTGAGCTTTCTATAATATATGCAGAGTCTCTATTCTTCTTTCTTGGATACATATGTATAATAAATATAGAGCTGATCCAGAGGCTGGTAAAGAGTTAGACAACTCTATTGTCTAAGAGTTTCTAAATATATTTCTTCTTAAATATCTTTAAGTAATAGAGTATTCTATAAGACTTCTGTCAGATGGGTATTGTAATGGTTCTAGTTTCTTTAAGAGGAAGTAGCTAAATCAGGAAGTTCTAGTTAGCCTAAAGTAGCTTAAAAAGATACTTAAAGGTTCAAGTATTCTCAAAGAATTTCTGGGAGAAAATATTCTGAGCTTTATTCAGACAGAAAACAAGGATATTTATATATAATCTGAAAGAAAGATCCAAAAGGATCTTGGAAAGAAGAGAAATGCCAAGAAATAGATTCTTGGCAAAGCTGACTAACACTATTCTACAATGTTCTGAAAGGTTTCATGACTAGCTAAGACAAGATGCTTGGCACCAAGGAGAGATAAGAATGTTCTAATAGTGTTTAGATACTGAGAGAAGGTTTCTAAGCAAGTAGAAGATAGCAGAACATAGTAGAATATTTAAGAAATAATAAGAAAAGACTAACTAAAAGATGTGAAAATATACTAAGACTAAATATGACTGTGAAATTGTTACATCCCTTCCTCCTTAAGAATCAATATTCTCATTAAGTTCTTAGATAATATAAGACTAGATATACTTAATCAAAATTTCTCAAACTTATATCAGCATATTAGTGGAGATTGGCTATTTTTATATAGAGCAGAGGGCCTATTACTAGACTAACCAACTGGGAGGGATTTGAATCCAGCTAGTAGCTTCATTTCAGTGAACTTCTTGTTTATTAAATATTCTGCTAGTTTCAGAGTCTCAAAGTAAACTTCTGATACATAAGGCACTGGTCATTACCATAGGTCATCAATAATTCAAGGAAGTCACTATAGAGATTAGGTAATATATTTTGTCTTGAAGTCTTGAACTAGATCTTGAGAGTTCTTGAGGTTGACCAGTAGTTCTCAGATAGCATCATATTAAGAGTAACCCATCTACTTGACTAGGTATTCAGGATGGTAGTAGTAGATTCATTTGTTAAGAATTTTCTCAGCTTTATACTTGATATGGTCTTTAATAATCATAGAGGCAGAAGGCTTAGAAATTTGACTAGAGTAGGGCAGTAACTAGTTCTAGATCTTGAGGTATGATACATGAAAGACTAGATATACTCTCATAATTTCAGGTAGCTTGAGGCAGTAGAAGGATGCAGAGACTTGTTCAGTGATCTCAAAAGGTTCAATATACTTGGGTTGAAACTTGTTTGAAGAGTAGTTGACTTGAGATTATATCTTGAAGTTCTCAGTAGATAGTAGGACTTGATCTCCAATAGTATAAGTAACATCATGGTATTTCTTATCAGTATACTTGGCTTGATACTATTGAGTCTTCTGAAGATTCACAGTGGCAATCTTGAGTAGTTTGTCCATTTTGTCTATAAGGTTCTTAGTGGTAAGAACTTGTATTTGACTACTTTTCTTGAAAGGGAATAGACTTGCAGAGGTTTTGGAATCTTGACCATGGAGTAACTAGAAAGGGAAAAGACTAGTAGATGATTAGACAGTGTTGTTATATGCAAACTCTACATAAGTCAGATAGTGGTCCCAATTATCTTACTCATAAGAAATACAGTTTCTAGCATTTGTTCTAGAGTTCTGTTCATGCACTTGGTTTGTCCATCAGTTTGTAGGTAAAAGGCAGTAGATATAGCTAATTAGATTCCCAGAGTCTTGAAGAGAGTTTTCCAGAAGTGACTGGTAAACTTGGGGTCACAATTACTAATAATTACATAATAGGCCATAGTGATAGAAGATGGACTTGAAGAAGATTCTTGTAATCTCAGATATAGTAGTATTAGTAGTGGTTAGTTCAGTAATCATGGTCTTGGTCAGGTGGTCAACAAATACAATGATAGCATCAGCATCAGATTGAGTTCATGGTAGTTGAGTTATAAAGTCCATGGTAACTTGCTCAAATTTCTTGGTGAGAATTAGTAGTGATTGTAGCAAACTGGCTAGCACTTGGTTGGTAGACTTGTTACACTGATATAGATCATAGCTGGCAATATAGTTCTTGATTTTCTTGACCATGCTTAGCCAATAGTAGCAGTATTGGATGTTCTTGACAGTCTTCTCAATTCCCAGGTGATCAGCAAGAAGAGAGTTATAGTGTTCTTGCAAAACCTTATAGTGTAGATTCATATTTTCAGGTAGGTAGACTTGATCTTGATGACAGATCAGGTTGTTCTCAATAGTATATATATCCTTGAGCTTGTTTGAGAAAACTCTAGTAGTAACTGTATCTTCTTTATAAGCTTATCTGATTTGGTCTAGGAATTCTGATACCAAGATGACTTGTATGATTGAGGCAAGGTCAGGGCATCTTAATAAGGCATCTGATACTACAAGTATCTTGCTAGGCTTATAGATAATCATCAGATTGAAGGTTTGAAGCTTGAGGCTCCACTTGGCTTATAGATATGACAGAGTAGGTTGGGTATTAATGTATTTGAGAAATTGATGGTCAGTAATAACATCAAACTCAATACCTTCTAGATAGTATTGCCAGTGGTCTAATGCATGTATTATTGCCAGTAGTTCTTTCTTGTAAGTGGCTAGCTTTTGTTCAGCTGGGATCAACTTGTGGAACTCAAAAGCAATAGAACAATGTTTTTTGCCATCATCTTGTAACAGAACTGCTCCAATGGTAAAATTCAATACATCAGTAGTGACTATAAATTTTAGGCCTTGATCTGCATTATGCAGGACTGGAGCATGGGTCAGGTAGTTCTTGAGTTCTTGAAAGACTTGTTGACAGAAGAGGTCCCAGATATAGGGTATATAGTGGTCTGAGTGCAGGGTCTTCCTCATGAGATTAGTCAGTGGCTCAGCAATACCAGAGAAGTTTATGATAAAGTAGCAGTAGTAGCCAGCTAGACCAAGAAAGGATCAGAGTTCTGTGAGGTTCAACAGAATGGACCATTCTTCAATTACTTCTATCTTGTGTAGATCTACTTGAATTCCTTGTACAGAGACAATATAGCCAAGGTATTCAACTTGTTCCTTAAAAAATTCACACTTCTTGAGCTTGGCATAAAGCTTGTGTTTTCACAGGATCTCCAGGACTATTTGAATATATTTGAGGTATTCTTCTTTAGTTGTACTAAAGATCAGAATGTTATCAAGATATACCAAAAGAAAAATAAATAGTTGGTCCTTGAATATCTTATTCATCAGGGTCTAGAATGTGATGGATATATTGGTGAGATCAAATACTAAGACCAGGAATTCATAGAGTCCAAAGGGAGTTATTAATGCAGTCTTAAGAATATCGTCTGACTTGATTCGAATCTGGTGGTATCCTAATATGAGGTCTAACTTGGTGAAATACTTGGCATTCTTGAGAGCATCAAAGATTTGATCAATCAAAGGTAGCAGATAGCAGTTCTTGACAGTGAGTTTATTGAGTATATGATATGTAGTCTATGTACATTCACAGGGTACTATCCTTCTTCTTAATGAATAAGACTGGTGAGCCATAAGGAGATTTACTTGACTGGATGGCTCCTTGTGTAAGTAGTTCTTCTAGTTTCTTCTTGACTACTTCAATTTTGAGTGGCAATATATAGTACATGTGTTTCTTGAGTGGTACAGCTCCTGGAGTCAGTTTGATTTCATGATCAACTTCTTGTATAGGTGGTAGACCAGGTAGCTTGTCTGGAAAGACATCCTTGAATTCTTCTAGCAGTAACTTGATACTTTCATTGACTGATAGTCTCTTGTCTTGTTTCTTGAGATGGACTATTATAATATAGACATGCATTGCTTTCTTGAGTACTTTCTTGTACTATATAGCTGACAGTATTGCAATCTGGGTCTTGTTCATGGTCTTGTCTGTCTTGATAGTAATGTTGGCTCTATCTTAGAGTAGGGTAACTTTATTCTTGCACCAATTAATATCTGGGTTATGTTTCATAAGCCAGGGTTTTCCTAAGATCAGGTTATGATCTCTTAGTAGTGTAATCTTGAAGTCTACTTATTCTCAATATTTCTGGATCTTGATGGGTAGTTTGGTGGTAATTGACTCAATGAGATGTAGCATACTGTTTGCAGTAACTATGCTATTATTCTTGGGTATAGACTTGGTAAAGATCTTGAGGCTTTTGATGAGATTCTGATTGATGAAGTTCTCTGTAGCTCTGCTGTCTATAAGTACTTGAACTTCTTTTTCTTTGACTAGGCCTTTGAAAATGAGCATAGCTTGAGCTTGATTTTCACTAAGACTTACTGCTTGATCAGTGCTACCAAAACCTTTTTGATCTTATTTGGTTTCAGAGAGTTCTTAGACTTCTTTAATCTTGAGTTGACTGGCTTTTTCTAGGATCATTTGTGCAACTTGGTCTCCTTCCTTGACTGTGTATTCTTGATCCTTCTGATTGATAAGTAGAACTTGAACTTGTCCTCAAAAGTCTGGATCAATGATACCAGTGCCTATATCTAAATAATATTTAACACTGAGTCCTAATCATAGTACAATTCTGGCATAATGTCCTTTAGAGTATTGAACTGTAATTCTAGTAGGCATCAGAGTTCAGCCCTTGGCTGAAATAGTGACTTGTTTGACTGAGTATAGGTCAAGACCAATGGCTCCTTCTATTTGATATTGAGGGACCTGAGCCTTTGGGTGAAGCTTCTTGATCTTGAACTTAGATTGACTGATAGTGGGGTTGACAGATGTGTCCTTGGACAATATAGTAACTGGTCTTGAGGGTTTGCTAGTCTTCTTAGAACATTTTGTTGCAATATATCCTATTTGGTGATAGAAGAAATAGACTTTAGATTTCTTCAGATAGTTCTTTTCTTCAGGAGTGAGCTTGGTGTTCTTTTTGTTCATAGTGTCTAAGTCTATTGGTGCTGGGCCAACTGTTCTTGATTAGTTCTTGTGGCAGTTCTTGAAGTGGTTCTTCTTGTGGTATTCTGGTTCAAAGTGATTGCCAAAGGTGATGATATCAAACCTATTGGCAATCCTCATAATTTTATCAAGGCTTTATAGCTCTTCTAGCTTAACCTTAACTTATGTATTTCCTTTCAGGCCTCAGATATAGTGGTCTATCTTTTTGTCCTCTGCTATCACTAGTAGTTCAAGTAGGATTGATAGAAATTATATATTGTAGCTTTGCACAGACTTGAGTTGCTTAATATTTTCTAGCTTATCTCTGGCTAGCTTAGTAGCATTAATAGGCTTGAACTGTCTATAAAGGGCTCTCTTGAAAGTTTTCCAATCTTTGATTTATATATATGAGTATATAGATGTAGTCATAATGTGATTGTACTACCAAATAGCTGTATTTCCTCAAAGAAGTGTGGTAGCAAATTAGACTTGCATGTTTTCTTCCATTCTTGTAAGCTCAAAGTATTGGTCCAACTAGAAGATCCATGCATCTATAGATAATCCTCCTCAATGACTATTGAAGATATCTAGCTTAAGTGGCTTGAAATTAACTGGTACTATGGCAGAATGTAATGTACTCACAGTTCTTGTTTTCTGATATTCTAGAAGTTCTTGGATTTAATGGGCCATAGCATTGATCATATCCTCTATGCTGGCTTGTGGTTCTCCTGCTTCTCCAGAGAGGTCTGGCTGATAGGCTGACTCTTTATAGCTCATTTTGGGTTCATGTAACTAGTTGTGACTAGTTTCCAAATTTGTGTGAGGTTTTTTAATAAGGTAAGATATAATGATACCACTGCTACTAAGTATAATAGTTCTAGTTTCTTTAAGAGAAAACAGCTAAATCTGGAAGTTCTAGTTGACCTAAAGTAGCTCAAAGAGATACTTAAAGGTTCAAGTATTCTCAAAGAATTTCTGAGAGAAAATATTCTAAGCTTTATTTAAGTAGAAAATAAGAATATTTATACATGATCTGAAAGAAAGATCCAGAAGGATCTTGGAAAGAAAGAGAAATGCCAAGAAATAGGTCCTTGGCAAAGCTGACTAATACTATTCTACAATGTTCTAAAAGGTTCCATAACTAGCTAAGATAAGATACTTGATGTCAAAGAAGGATAAGAATATTCTAGTGATGTCTAAGTACCAAGAGAAGGTTTCTAAGCAAGTAGAAGGTGACAGAACATAGTAGAATGTTCAAGAAATGACAAGAAAATACTAACTAAAAGATATAAAAATATACTAAGACTAAATATGGCTGTGAAATTGTTATAGATATTATATTTTCTGTATTTATACTATAGTGGTATAATGAGTTATATAATAGATTACATAGTCTATAATAAAGATATTTTGATATTTATAAAGAAGTTCTCCTAGTTGGTACTATTGCTGAGATATCAATTCTTCTCTAATGTTGGTAAAAGACTTTACTTTCTCTTAGATTGCAAAAAGATCTTTCCTTTCTTCTGAGATCTTCTGCTATTTTCCAATAGGTTTAGTTCATAAACTTCTCTATATCTCTAGTTGAGATAGAGCACCAGATGGCCTATGATAGTTTTTTTTTTAGCAGAATGAGACTTTCTCAGCTTTGATTAATTGCTTAAGAGTATATAGAGTTCATTTTGTCAGAAAATATATATTCTTCTATATCTAGGTTCTTGATGTTCTCATTGGATTTGAAGAAGAGATTTCTAGAATTGAGTAGTACAAAGATTTTGAAAATAGTCTGCTCTCCTAGTTCTATAATGAGGTTCTTATATAGCTTGACTGATTGGTAGTATACTTATTGAGAGACATTCTTCTTAAAGTAGTTAATCTGGAGGAGGTGTACTTCTTTCTTATCTAAGCTTTCAAATCCTTTAGTTTGTCTTGTCTTTTTAGTCAGTTTGAGAATATCTTGTAGTTGGAGAATTTTGACCTTTATAAAGACTGCTTGTGCAATCTTTTGTTCTTTATAGATTCTATTCTATTCTATACTACTATTATTTAGGATGATCTTAATTTTGCCTATATATCCAGAGTTTATTATTTCTCCTTCTATAGTTATTTCTTTTCCAGCAAGTTCAGACCTTAAGGTCAGTTATATATAAGTTCCTTTGAGTAGCTGTATATCTAGTCCTATACTAAGTATTATTGTTCTTCCAGGCTTGATAAATTCATCTCTGAGACTGTGAAGATCATATCCTACATCTTTCTAGTAAGCTTTTATTAGAGGTTGCCCTTGGAATATAGCAAGATATACTGAGCACCATTTCACTGAGTTTGAGTTATCCTTGGGCTAAGGCTTCAGTAAAGATGAGCCCCCAGACTCTAAGCTTAAGGTACAGCCATCTGGCTCTGGTAGAGGAGTCTCAGAGATAATTGATTTCTCTTTTTTCTATAGAATTTAGGACTTCTATAAAGTTGATAGTATCTTCTATCCATTCTTGATAGGTTGTATATCTGATGAGAGTTAGAATATAATCTTTCAGATTATTGATCTTGAGGGTCTTCTTTTTTGATTTCTTAATCTAGTTTCTTTAGATCTGAGCTCTATATAGTAATATCTTAGCTAAGATAAATCTTCTAATATAGACAGTCTCAGCAATCTGGGTATTTTTCATAATTGTAATATTCTATTACTTGAAAATATAGTTCTCAGTTATTAATTTCTTACTATCTTGGAAATCAGTATTCATCCTTATCATAAATTGGAAGAAGAGTGACTAGGGGCTGTACTTTTGTTCAGATGAAGTGTCTTTGTCTATTGGCTTGTCTTTTTAATATTATAGTAGTTTCTTGAAAGATAGTTATCTATATAATTATATTTAGTAGTCTGCAGTGTCTCTATCGTTCTTATTAGTCTAACAAATAGTACTAATAGTAATAGTCTTGAGAAGAGTGAAAGACCATTTGATACTGATATCTTTCTAGCTAAAAGGCTCTTTCCTGGTGTATTTCTTGTCTTTAGATAATGGTGACTATGTTTGGTTCTTCTTTAATATTCCAGAGGTCATTATCTTCTAGCAGTATCTAGTAGAGATCATCTTAGGAGATAAGTTCAAAGAGCTCCTCCTGTTTGGGAACTTCTTGTTCAGGGGTTTTTTCTTTAGATATTTCTTGACTCCAGATTGTCTGTACTTCTGTAGCTTTAGTTATAGGTATTATTGAAGAGTAGTTATATTTCTTCTTCCTTTTTCTATACTCAGAGCAGACTATACCAGACAAATTCCTTATTCCAATAATCTTGGAGGAATGTTTAGAGTACTTGTATCTTTTGAGACAGATAGACATCCTCTGACTTATCCTGTAATAGCTTTAATTATAATAGAGACCATATATTTGGTCTTCTGGCTTATCATTTACTAAATTGATTTATGGATTAAGTCTGGGATCATTTCTATCTTTAGATTATTCTTCTTTTTCTATAGTAGATTCTTTACTATTGGCATACTCTTCCTAGATAGTGATCTTTTTCTTCTTCCATTGCTTTTTTTTTTATTTTTATTTTTTATTTTTTTTTTATATTCTCTTGGACTTATTCCTTTATTAATACAGCCATCAATCTCATATATAATACACTAGGTCCACCCCTATCCAATCCCTCTAGAGCCCCCCC
>RBNI01001269.1:0-23351 GCA_003990745.1 Jimgerdemannia flammicorona | reverse complement strand
GGAACCTAGACTATATAGGCCAAAACCCTCCCCCACCACCCACCAAGTACTGCCCCCCCATTAACCTAGGCTAGCTATTGTCCAGCAGCTCAACCATACCAGATACAGCAGGGCCTATGTTGGCCCACACCTCATTCTGTACACCATGCTCTCCCTACCACTAGGGGAAACCCAACCATATGCCAACGACCAAAAGCACATGTCTGAGAACCCAATGTATATACAAGGCTATGCCCGAGTCAAATAGAATAGCCCCTGCCACCCCAAAGAGAATGACAGGCAAAGAAAAACCCTCATCAAAGCACAACACAGTGGGTAGGGCCTAGTTCTCCCAGTTGAGGTGAGTAAAGGACTTACATGTGAGGCAGGAGGAGACTCCCAATACCCCACTACTCAAGCCTGCAGGCCTCGATCATGTTGCCATATCAGCTCCCAGTTCTAGTTGAGTGCAGCCAAGATGCCTGAAATAGGTAGCCTCAGGCCCCCCGACTCCCCCTGACAACTGAGGCCCAACTCTGCTGATTACTAAAAGAAGCCGAGAGTGACACCTACTACCTAACCATGCCGCACTAATCAAAATGCCCCACTGAAGCAGCACCTGCCCCAGCCCCAATAACTGCCCCCAGCCTGGCATCCTACTGGTTCACCATTATCACCCTTCCTCCTATCTGTGATGGCCATCTCCCCTCCCATCCCAACAATACCTAAAAAACAGTCACCTATACCAGAACCATGTTCACCAAGAAGCTTGCCAAAGCCAGAGGGCCCCACCACAGACACCGAAGACCTGCAGGTAACCTATACTGAGCACTTGACACCCAAAGTCGGCCGACTCCCTACATAGCCCAAGATACACCGAGACAACTCCTTGTTGGCGATGGCAAAAGGAAGAAGGCGCTGCACCAAAACAGGCACACCCCAGATATAGCTGAAGGCACCAGAATCTGTGAAAAAGTGGAGGAAGCACCAATCCGACACTGATAAAGGGGCAACTCATCACTATTGCCCTCCTCCCACCATGCCCTTGTAGGTACAGCAAACCAACCCAAGGTAGAGGGGGTAATAATAGGGGAAAGGGGACTTGGAAGGTTGCCTACCAAACCTTGTGACTGGTAAGATAGCAGAGAAAGAAGTGTTTGCCTGTCCTTGTCATCATCACTGAAGGAGATGAGATTCATGAATTCATTGTTTTTGCATGCTTCAATGTCACACAGGATGACGTCATCACTGATGACATCATCACGTTTGGTGGGGAAATCAGAGGCTCTCCAATCTATGAGGTTTTCTTCCACAAAATAAGGGACAAATGTGGGGTCTTAGGGAGGTCTAACCTGGATGCTTCAACCTTGGAATACTGAGATCAATCCTTGCAGGAATTGGTCTGGGTTGTCCTGAAGGATGGGATGATAGGTCTCTGAAATCTGAGACTCTAACATACTCCAAGTTGGGGATTGACCATGGTGCATGCCTAAAGATCTGATAGATCTTCTTAGCCATTCTTGCCTCATGTATATCCATGGAAGTGGTATCTTGTAGCTCTTGAGGGCTGGCCTGTGGGAACTCCTGGCAGAGGAGGTTTCTTATTTCATACTCCTGCTATATTTGGAGGCATTCAGTAGCAATAGTGATCCTTATTTCCATTTCATGGTGGTAGAGGATAAAGTGATAGGGATCTACAGTACCCAGGTTGACACTAGGAGTCCTTCTTGAGCAGGTTCTCTGATGTCTTGGAACATCCTTTCCTCAACTGAGATGCCTTGGTGATTCCTTGACCTTGAGGTTTGGCAGGCAGTAGACATTTTGTTTGTGGTAAGTCTTTGAGCTATTTTGGGATTGGTGGTTCTTATTGATTGCTGCTACTGTGGTTCCTTGATCCTTTTTTTATATTCTTCAGGATGCTTATACTGTGGTCACAATAACTCACAGTTGGTCATCATTGCTCATCTCATATGCTGTATGATCTTCTTGTACTCTGATCTGGTGGCTTGCAAGGAAAGGCTATCTTCTGTGCTAATGTCATCATTCTGGGATCACCGTTACAATGGACAGATATGAGCAAAAACTGGCCAGAAGAGTCCACCAGATATTCAGGCATATACCCTGGGCCATTCCTAACTTTGAGTATGTCAAGGTCTCTGATATTCAAGAATTGACAAGCTGTTATACAGACCATCTCAAGGAAATAGTTACTGAGGAGACCCAATCTACTATCACAATTAAAGTAATAAAGTTCAAAATCTATAAAACTTCATTCTAGAGGACAACTCAGACCAATTCCTCCATGGTCTAATTGTACTATTTCAAGACCCTCCCCTGAGAGTCCACTATCCTCAGAACTCTATAGATATTCCCTACTTTATAGATGACCTTACTATTAACTGAAGACCTCAAGAGCAGATTGATAACACCCCCTCAGACAACTTGGAGAATAATGATAACCCACTTATTCTACTAGAAGATGATATCTACAACTTTCTTTCTCCCTTCCAAGATCCTCTCACTAACCCCAACACAACTATAGAGAATACAGAAAATGATTTAGCTAGACTCCCTGAAGAAAATGAGAAAGAAGATAAGGATGATATAATCTCTATCATATTGAACTTTAAGATGCATGAGGATGGCTCTATTAGCCAAATTTGAATAAGTTAGTAACTATATATTTAACTATTTATATTCAAGTTAGTTAGTTAGTTGCACAAACAGTGACTGTACTTTAACTAGTCAAATTTGTCACAAATATAAAACTAGCCTTTTTAGTTAGTTAGTCACCTGAATTCTAAAGTACACTAAATAGTATCTTCTAGTAATTGTGAGTTTTAACCAATTACCCATTCTTATATATAGTCTGAAATCTGTATAAATACCCCCTGATCTATAGTGAATAAACCTTAGTTAGTTGAAGTTTGAAGTAAAAGGATTACAGAGAAATACACTATCTCCAAGAGAATGAATGATTCTAGAGATCAACATATCTATCTAGAGTATAAAGCTTGGAAATTGAGAAGATGAATCACTCTTGCCATTTTACTGCCATCACTAAGTAAGAAAATACTACTCTGGAAAATATCAGAATACTGCTAGAAAATATAGAGAACTTACAAAATGACCATCAGCCAGAAATCCAAGAACAAGTTAGTCAAAATTACTGCCACAAAGAAAACTACAACAAAAAAAAATACTAAGTAAGGAAATACTACTAAAGTCAGTTTGAGTTTGAAGTAAAAAGGATTACAGAGAAACCCACTGCCTCTAAAAGATAGGAATAATTTTAAAAAACAAGATAACTAGAGTAATGATTGCTCAAGATTTGAGTTTAAAGAATTTCTCTTACCACTGCCATCTCAGAAAACTACTTGAAATTCAAGTTATAAGACTATATATTCAAGATATAAGTCAATTGACATAAACCACAACTGTCATAGAGAATTGGATACAAGACTTGAAAAACATCAGAATACTACTAGGAAATATAGAGAATCCAAAAACACTAGCCGGGAAACTCAAGAATAATGTATGAATAAGTCAATTGATATAAGTTAGTTAAGAATGCCACTATAGTCAGATAAGGAAATAACCATCACTTAGAATATCAAGAACCACTACTGCCACAAAATTGGGCACTAGACCTAGGAAAACTCATCAAAAAACTTACCAGAGATACTAGGAAATAATTGCTAACTATCAGGAAGCTTAGAAATTCTACAAAAATGATCACCAGAATCCATGATATAGTTCTTTCACCTTTTGCTATTCTGAACATCTAGCCATGTGACCAATAATTTATGATATACAAATTCTAACTTAATATGAACTTCTATGATACCCAAACTCTAACCTGATCCAAACTCCAACCTAACATAAAAAATACAAATAAATTGAACAGTAGTTGAACTGAATATTGAGCCAGAACATTGTTAGTAAATAAAGATATCAATAGTATATAATTAATTAGTAGTATATTGAGCTGTGCATATCATCTATCAGCAATCAGATCCATACAAATTGCATACTATATTTTGGGGGCTCAACTGGAAAAGTTTTCTAAAGACTTGACTATTTGGCTCAAAAACTCAGTAGCTATTTACAGTGGAGAATTCAGGAGAAACTAGTCAGTAACAAGACCAGAGCCAGCAATAGCCCACCTTAGAAAAAGAAGCTCACACTATTTTCAGAACAGTCCTCATCCTGTTCAGGACCAGTAGTCAGAAAACTGAATCAGAAGAAAGAAGTAATATAGACTATAGTTTGATCTTAAAGGAAAGAAGACACCTCAGAGGACAATCTGAACCCATCTAGACCCAAGGCTCAGAACAAAAAGAAGATTTTTCTAAAGAATACCAGACCCTAATTTATACAAGAGATTCAGACAGAAGTGATTATATTACTACTATTATCACCCAAGCCACTCTACTGGACTAAGCATACTTTGAAACATCTAAAGGAGAAGAAGACTACTATTCTTACCTTCTAGAACTAGAGAAAGATAATGATTGGAGAAATTGCTCAGACTATTTAAGAGATAAATTCAACCTTTATCACTATTCAGACAGAAATATAGATTCTTAGTAAGACAAACAAAACTCCACTACTTCACAACAACAAGGAGTAGACAAACTAAGTATCAGCTATATCAGTTCTATCCCAGTTGTCAGAACCCTGGTACTCTGGTCCTTCATATTCCAGTATTATTCTCAAGAAATAAGAAGCTCTACTCCTCTCAGAATCTTAGTATTTAGTAATCACTACTACTTAATTAGAGAACCACCACCATCAAGAATCTCTACCCTAGCTTTAATTAGAAGGACCAGATTCCCTATACCCCCACCAAGACACTGCCCTCTGCTAGTACCCCCAGTTCATCAAGCACTTCTATCATCCCCATCTTAAGGATCATCAAGAAACTCTACTCCAGAACTAGACTCAGATAGTAAAGACAAACCAGATATAAGTTATCTTCAGAAATTCTATGATGCAGATAGTGAAGATGTTGAGGAATTCCTTAGAGAAATTGAAGTACAAGCAGCAGCTAAGCAGTGAAATGCCCAGAGAAAGCTCAGAATTATGAAATCATTTCTAAGAGGCCCTGCCCTACAAAAGTACAACCAAGCAAAGCAAATTGGAGGAGAAATCCATAGAGCAGAATAAGCCAACAACCTTTGAGCAAATAGAGACCATGTGGACAGATATAATATCTATAAGATCTGGCTCCGCACTTAGTTTAATAGTCTTGAGCATCAATAAGAAGTACACAAAGCTTTGACCTATATAAGTCAAGCTGCCAATGAAACTCCAAAATGTTTCTACTACCAAATTCAAGCTCAAATAATCAAGACAAACTTGCAACCTACAGTCCAACTAGCTCTGATCTCAACCACCTTTCTCAATGAAATATTTCCCAAGCTTAGAAGGTAAGTCATTATAATGGACTATCAAAGTATTGAGCAACAAGTTGCTAAAGTACAAGGATGTTGGAAAGCAGACTATAGATTACCTCAGAAAGTATAGGAATATCAAGAATCAGCTCAAGTCAAAACTCTAAGAGTCTGTGGTACAATCATAGAATAAGAAAATACCTACTTAAGAGCTTAACTAGCCAACTATAAGACCAGACCCCCACTCTCAACTCTAAGTCAATACAGACAATAACAGCAGCAACAGCAGCCACTACCAAGGATTCAAGAGAACTCTATAACAATGCTCACTAAACAAATGAAAGATCTAGCTATTGTAGTTGCTCAGTTAAAGAACTAAAAAGAAAGACAATAGGATCATTGTTGAGATAATAGATCAGACTACCAGCAATAAGACAACAGGAGTTCCACTCAGGCCCCACTAGCTATAACTATGAGTTCATCAGCAATAGCTTCCTATATCTTAACTTGCTTCAACTATGGAAACCAAGAACACATTCAGAGATTTTGTCTAAAGAAACAAACTATATCTAATGACTGAAATGTCAACCTTATTCAAATAGATAAAGAGACTTGAGAAATGGAAAAAGAGACTGCCTGGCTTTATGGTCAAGAGTAGTACTCCAAATAAGTTAGTTTGAACTAGTTTGAATTGTGACTATTTCTGATTTGAACTAATTCAAATTAATTTGAATTATGACTGCTCTAATCCAAACCTCCAAACTGATAATTCAAATCACCAAATTCAAATCACTGAATTTGAATCACTGAATTTGAATCACTGAATTCAAATCTTGGCTGAATTTGAATCATCTAATTTGAATTCTATGAACAAATAAAACTTATCATGTTATTTACTTATATATATGTATAAACAGAGGAATGTGAGAGAAAAATATTCACAGATATATTCACAAACACTAATGTGAATATGTATACATTATAATGGTGATCTCAGAATGATGACATTAATATAGGAGACAATCTTTCCTTATAAGCCACCAGATCAGAGCATAAGAAGATCATATAGCATAACTCATCCAGGCTATAAAATGAGCAATAATAACTAACTATGAGTTATTGTGACCACAAGACAGATATCTTGAGGAATATAAAAGAAGGATTAAGAAACTGCAGTAGTAGTAATCTAAATAAAGCTCACAGAAATAGTTCTAAAGACTTACTATAAATAAAATGCCTACCACTTACCAAACCTCAAGGTCTAGGAACCACTAAGGCCCCTCAGTCTAGGATAGAATGTTCCAAGATATCATGAGAGCCATAGGGATCTATATAAGAAGGACCCCTAGTCTCAACCTAGGTACTAGTGACCTTATCATTATATCCTCTACTACTATGAAATGGAAACAAGGATCACCATTACTACTGAATATAGCAGAAGTATGAAATAGGAAACCTCCTCTGCTAGGAATTCCCTCAGGCCAGTCTCCAGAAGATTCAAGATATTACTCCCATGAATATACATATGTAAAATAAGAACAGTAAAGAAGATTCATCAGGTCTTCAGGCATGTACTATGGTCGATCTCCAACTTAGAGTATACTAGGATCTCAGACTTCAAGGAACTGTCAGCTCACTGTACTAATGCACTAGAGGCCATGGTAGCCACAGAGGCTCAGTCTACTATCACTCTCAATAGTGATAAAGTAGAAGACTTCTGGTATCCCATCCTCCAGGACAACTCAGATCAATTTATATAAGGATTGATCTCAGCATTCCAAGGCCCCAGTATCCAGGTTAGATCTCCCTAAGACCCCATATTTGTTTCTTATTTTGTAGAAGAGAATGTCATAGATTGAAGAGCTCTGCTGCTACCAAATGTGATGATGTCATCAGTGATGATGTCATCTAATGTGACATGTATAAAGCATGCAAAATGCATAATATATGTGAAATAGATGAAATATTTATAGACCTTATCTCCTTTGAAGACATCCTGTCTCTGACCTCTGGCCTTGATGATAGTGACAAAGATGAAGCCCCTATGGTCCTGAACTTTCTGCTCTAAGTTCTTGGTAATACTAAATTCTACCAGCATTCTTTTTCTGTATAATTATTATTCTTCTGGTATTCTGATCATGTATAACTCAGAAATTCTTCTGGTATCCTTTTCCTATACTACTGAAATTCTACTGGCATCCTAAACTTGTACAACTATTTGTATAGATACTTGAACTTATACTTATAACCATAGTTTCTGTGTTCTAGTATTTTATTTGATTATTGGAATTTATATTTAGCTTTATAACTTAGCAACTATTGAATTATATTTTGTATAAATACCCCTCTTATTTCCTTTGAAATAAAGTCAGTCAAGTTCACTTATACTCAATTCCATACAAGCAATCTAAGAGATAACAAGACAGTTTAAAGATAAGAAGTTTGAGAACTATAAGATCTTGGGAAGGTACTCCAATAAGAACTTGCTTATAACAAACTTGTGCTTAGTCTAAGAGATATATCTTGAAGAGAATCTGATATATTTGAAGGACTCAGCAACTACTATGTGATAACTTGGTGTCTATTGGCTGATGATTCAAGATGAATTCCTCACTTTCAAGCTAAAAAATGAACAACTATCACAATAACTACTCTGACTACAAGAGTTCCCCTGCAAGAATTAAAGATAAGATAGAAATACATCCCTCCACATTCTATAGATATACTACTGAAGAGTCAATTCTGACCTTCATTGAAAACTTTAAATAATTTGCTACCATATGAGCTCTTGGCATGGATACACAATTGGCCCTTCTACCTGTCAGCCTCAGAGGATCTGCCAGAGACAAGTTCAATGCAGCCACCATTGCTGATGCTGGTGTAGCCAAACTTGCTAATATGAAGACCTTTCTCAGAACTACATACTATACTGAAGAGATTAAGCAAGCTCTCAAGGATCAATTCAATACTATCTGCCAGAGACTCAGTGAAGATCCCAATTCATTCTATATTTGAATCTGTCACCAAATTGTCTTGGCTGGCTATAATGATGCCCTCAAGAACCAAATAGCTGACTCAATCTTCCTTAAAGGAGTTTACCCTGAAATTGTCCTAGCAATCTAGTCTATCCCAACTGCTCTGATCCTTGATCAGAAAGTGGTCTTTGTACAGAGATATTGGACAGCCAGACACCCCACTGAACACTCAATGGAGAAAATAACTGGTATCAAGATAGAGTCATCAAAGCTAACCAGTATTATATCTACCACAGTTGTAAACAGACAACCATCTCCATCTACTCCCAAGGTAGCCAAAGCTGATCTAGTGAAGGAACTCACCAAGCAGTTTGCCAAGATGACTGTACACCTTGGTGATATTGTTAGAGAAGTCCAAAGTACCAACAAGAGACCAGTATAGAGATTTGCAGTTGCTACAGAAGAATGCAATATCATATACTTCAGATGTAGAGAAGAAGGCCACTATGTAAAGAGTTGCATAACTGAAACAAGATGCAAAGCCCAACTAAGTAATACTACTAAAACCAGAGAACAAACCAATGCAGTAGTCATCAAGGAGATTGATAACACTAATGATGAAGAATACTACAAGGAGTCTGAATTCTACCCTGTTACTGAAGGTACCAGAACCCAGTCTAAGCTCTATGACAAGAAGGGCAACAGCAAGCCAGTTGGAAGACCAAAGAAGACCCCAGCTATCACTATTCAAAGTAAGGCCCAACCTGAGGAGATTGACCAAGACATAGAGTTAGATAAAGCTGTTTGCCAAATTATTGAAGACACTACTCCAGTCTCAGGAGAAAGTGAAAGTAAGAAAGAATAGAAGCTATGCAAGACCAAGATCCACTAGTATAATATCTATAAGGATCTTAAGGAACAGAAGGTCAATGCTACTTTTAGACAACTAGCCAAAGTCTCTGCCTTCAGACAGCAGTTGAGAGTAGGACTTGCAACCCCTTTCACCACATCACAATGGATATCATTGAACTACTACCAATAATACTATCAGGAAACTGCTATATTATAGTTATTGTAGACCTCTTCACCAAAAGGATAGAGGCAGGAGCATTACAAGAAGCCAATGCCCTCTCTATAGCCGACTTCCTGTACCAAGAAATCATCTGCCACTATAAGACACCAAAGCAAATCACCACAGACCACGGCACAGAATTTGTCAATAGATTCCATGAGATAATGTATCAGAAATACAAGATCCAGCACATCAAGACCACTGCGTACCACCCTCAAGGAAATGGACAGACAGAAAGAACCAACAAGACCCTCAAGAACATCCTAGCGAAGATCTCAGAGACATATGAGAATTGGGATAACTATCTCCCAACTGCTCTCTTTGTCTTATGAGACATATGGTCACAGAGTACACATTTTACCCCAAGAGAGCTGCTCTTCAGAGAAGAAGATTCTGATGGAACCTCAGCCACAAATCTAGACCTAACTTAGAGACAAGTTGATGCAGAAATCCGGAGACTACACCAAATCAGGAAGAAGGCTGAAGATTATATCACCAAGTCACAAGCACTGATAAGGAAGAATGCGGAAAAGAATCACAAGGCCTTAGAACCCATCCGAATCAGAGAAAAGGTTCTACTGTATCGAAATATGGTAGAAGCCTCATGGTCGTGAAAACTGGAGCCCAAATAGGAAGGACCCTTCTACATGCAAGATATCAAGGGAACTACCTTCTGGCTTAGAAAAATCTCAGGGACCATACTGCCTACCACAGTATATAGGAACAGACTCAAGAAGTACCATGAACCTATATAAGAGAAGCAAAACATGATGACTGCCCATAAGGTTCTAGTCCGCAAATCATAACAGCATGTCCCGTGACCAGCAGGCTATCTGTCTGGACCATTCTTTAAGGGATATGGTACTGGCAACTACTCATCTGTAAGACTTTCGAAGTCAGAGGAGTTCGAACCATCAACTGATTGGTCAAGATCAGAATCAGGCCCTTACTCTATGAAGGGAGCAACCCTTCACCATTACGCCAAAATACAAAGAGAAGACGCCAGCCCATAAATACCACTTTTCAACCCCTTGCCAGAGGTTATGGGATTAGCAAATTTTTCAAAACTGGACCAATGAATAACAATGCTCAGGAAGATCCTTATTCAGGAGGAAGATGTAACTGTGACTCCAGAATGATGACATTAGCACAGAAGATAGCCTTTCCTTGCAAGCCACCAGATCAGAGCACGAGAAGATTATATGACATATGAGATGAGCAATAATGACCAACTGTGAGTCATTGTGACCACAGCACAAGTATCCTGAAGAATATAAAAGAAGGATCAAGAAACCACAGTAGCAGCAACCAACAAGAACCATTAATCTCAAAATAGCTCAAAGACTTACCACAAACAAAATGCCTGCTGCTTGCTAAACCTCAAGGTCAAGGAATCACCAAGGTATCTCAGTCAAAGAAAGGATATTCCAAGACATCAGAAGAGCCATGAGGACCCACTCAAGAAGGACTCCTAGTGTCTACCTGGGTACTGCAGACCCTTATCACTTCATTCTCTACCACTGTGAAATGGAAACAAGGATCACCATTACTACTGAATACCTCCAAATGTGGCAGGAGTATGAAATAGGAAACCTCCTCTGCCGGGAGTTCCCACAGGCCAGCACCCAAGAGCTACAAGATGCCACTCCCATAGATATATATGAGACAAGGACAGCTAAGAAGATCCATTAGATCTTTAGGCATGCACCATAGTCGATCCCCAACTTGGAGTATATTAGAGTCTCAGACTTCAGAGACCTGTCATCCTGCTATATCAATACACTAGAAGCCAGAGTGGCTACAGAAGCCCAGTCCACTATCACCCTCAATAGCAAAGAAGTAGAAGACTTCTGGCACCATATCCTCCAGGACAACCCAGATCAATTCCTGCAAGGATTGATCTCAGTATTCCAAGGCCCAAGCATCCGGGTTAGATCTCCCCAAGACCCCACATTTGTTCCCTATTTTGTGGAAGAGAACCTCATAGACTGGAGAGCTCCAGATCTTGTTCCCAATTTTCCCACCACAGCTGAACATGATGACATCATCAATGACATCATCCTGTGTGACATATGTGAAACGCGTGACCTGCATGACGAATTTGCAGATCTCATCTCCTTCAGTGATGATGATAATGATGATGATGAAGCCCCCATGGTCCTGAACTTTCTGCTCTAAGTTCTTTGTTACACTGGATAATGCCAGCACTGGTATTCTCATGTAACACTGGATAATACCAGTACCGGTATTCTGAGGTGATGCAAAATTATTCCAGCACCGGTATTTTGATGTGATACCAAATAATGCCAGCCCTGGAACTTGGTAGTTTTAGTTATTGGAATTTATATTTAGCTTTATATCTTAGCAACCATTGAATTATATTTTGTATAAATACCTCTCTTATTTCCTCTGAAATAAAGTCAGTCAACTTAGTGCAATACACACACTTCCTTGCAAGCAATCTAAGAGATAACAAGACAGTTAAAGATAAGAAGTTTGAGGACTATAAGATCTTGGGAAGGTACTCCAATAAGAACTTGCTTATAACAACTTGAGTTAGTCTAAGAGATACACCTTGAAGAGAATCTGGCATATTTGAAGGACTCAGCGACCACTACGTGACAGTATATATGGATGAAAAAAAATTATCACACTCAAACATATGTTAAGATTATCCTTGCAATGCACAAGAGGACTCAAATTAGTTGTGATACAGTTATTCAAGAAGCTATCAACAACTGTCCTGTTCAAGACATTACTCAGTATATTTGTGGAAATTATATGAAGAATACTAAGAAATGAGTATTGTGGGCCAGATAACACTCACCTTTGTTACTATAAGTAACTTCAACCAATGTACTTGAGTCTTATCACAGTGAACTGAAACCAATAACTTCAGTTACTTTTGGAATTATTGGTATGTATAATTTTAATTCTGATCACTTACTCATTTGCTACTCAATTGCTTGTTTGCTACTTGCTTACTTGCTCATTTGCCCCTTACTCACTTACTCATTTGCCACTTACTCACTTGCTCATTTGCTGCTTGCTCACTTGCTCATTTGCCACTTGCTCACTTGCTCATTTGTTACTCACTTAATTACTTATTTGCCACATGCTTGCTCACTTGCTCATTTGCCACTTACTCACTTGTTCATTTGCCACTCACTCAATTGCTCATTTGTCACTTACTCAATTGTTCATTTGCTGCTTGCTCAATTGCTCATTTGCTACTCACTCAATTGTTTGTTTGCTGCTCACTCAATTGCTCATTTGCCATATACTCACTCAGTTGCTCATTTGCTACTTTCTTATACTGATTTTTTTTTCCTCTCCTTTTTTTTCAATATTATTAGAAGCTGCTTACAAAATAATTGAAATTGATAACAAGAAGTATGGTGATTCAGAAAAGGCAGCTTTTATTTGTTGCACCAGCAGAATTTCTTTGGCTGATATTTCTGAAGATATTTTGAATGAAATTTACAAATTTCTGTATCTAGTACAAAAATTAATTGGTGATGAAGCTCTTGCTGTAGCATCAAGATTAGAGAAAGATAAGACAGTTCCTGACTTAAAAACTACAGAATGTTACTATTAATTTTTTACTCATTATCTAGTACCTTGTAGATATATTTTCCATGAGGACATTTATGGTACAAAGCTTAGTCCAGAATGCTGGATGACATTTTAACAACTTTTTAGTGAAAATGGTTTTGAGATTTATCAAAGTTGAGAGTTAGTAGAAATACTACAAATTCTTCAAACAGAAGAAGAGAGAGAGGTAAATAAATATCACCTAGTATTCAATGAATTGTTGGAAAGACTGAGAGATCAGTATTTAAAAATAGAAGAAACTGAAAATATCAGACAGACTGACAATTTTATAAATATCTTAGCAGCTACTTTAAATTCTGTATTTATAGCTTAAGATGAATAGTTTTATTATCTTCAGTTATCATTTATTTTATTTTTGCAAGATTTTTTTTTTTTTTTTTTTTTTTTTTTTTTTCTTTCTATTTTATAAAATTAAATTCTCAACCATCTCTAATTATAACAAGCAGCAAATTGAAAATTTCTAAAAATAATTCTGATACTACTGAGTTGTGACAGCAGACACTTTAGTGAACCCCCAAATTTGTCACAAATATAAAACTAGCCTTTTTCAGTTAGTTAGTCACCTGAATCTCAAAAGTATACTAAATAGTATCTTTTAGTAATTATGAGTTTTAATCAATTACCCACTCTTATATATAGCCTGAAATCTGTATAAATACTCTCTAATCTACAGTGAATAAACCTCAGTCAGTTGAAGTTTGAAGTAAAAGAATTACAGAGAAACACACTGTCTCCAAGAGAACAAATAATTCTAGAGATCAATACATCTACCTAGAGCATAAAGCTTGGAGATTGAGAAGACAAATCACTCTTGCCATTTTACCACCACTACTAAGTAAGAAAATACTATCCCGGAAAATATCAGAATACTACCAGAAAATATAGAGAACCTGTGAAATGACTACCAGTCAGAAACCCAAGAACAAGTTAGTCAAAATCACTACTACAAAGAAAACTGCAATAAAAAAAACTGCTAAGTAAGAAAATACTGTTACAGTTAGTTCAAGTTTGAAGTAAAAAGGATTACAGAGAAACCCACTGCTTTAAAGAGATAGGAATAATTCTAAAAAACAAGATAACTAGAGTAATGATTACTCAAGATTTAAGTTTGAAGAATTTCTCTTACTACTGCTGCCTTGGAAAACCATATGAAATTTAAGTTATAAGACTATATATTCAAGATATGAGTCAATTGATACAAACTACTACTACTATAGAGAATTAGATACAAGACCTGGAAAATATCAGAATGCTATCAGAAAATATAAAGAACTCGAAAACACTAGCCAGGAAACTCAAGAATAATATATGAATGAGTCAATTGATACTAGTCAGTTAAGGATACCACCACAGTCAGATTAGGAAATAACTACTACTTAGGATACCAAGAACTATTACTGCTATAAAATCAGATATCAGATCTAGGAAAACTCATCAGAAAACTTGTCAGGGATACTAGAAAATAATTGCCAACTACTAGAAAGCTCAGAAACTCTATGAAAATGATTGCTAGAATCTGTGATATAGTTCTTTTACCTTTTACCATTTCAAATATCTAGTCATATGACCAATAACTTGTGATATGTGAATTCCAACTTAATGTGAACTTCTATGATATGTGAACTCCAACCTGATCTAAACTCCAATCTGATGTGAGAAATATAAACAAATTGAACAGCAGTTGAACTAAACATTGAGCCAGAATATTATTAGTAGATAAAGATATCAATAGCATATAATTAATCAGTAGTATATTGAGCTGTACATATCATATATCAGTAACCAGATCTATACAAATCATATACTATGCTATATATTATTATAAATCTGTTTTAAAGAGATATAATAGAGAAATATTGTAAGAGGGTTGCTTTTTAGGGTAACCATTACATAGTTCTGAAAGGGTTTTCTAGAAGTTCTGGATATTCTGAAAGATCGTTTTCTTATGGTCAAGATCAATTTCATATAGAGTATGTTCTCTATACTTATTGATTTCAAGATTGGATTGATGTCTCAACCAAAGTCCTTTTTCAGACTAGTTCTGGATGTTCAGGATTTTCTGTATTTCAGGAAGTTCAAGAAACTAAGACCAGCTTAGTTGAATTGGCATATTGCTGCAGATAATACCCAATTAGGAAATTTCGTAATGGGGTTAGAAGTGGGACCTAATGGGGAGCAGATTTACTTAAGAGTGGTTTGTGGGTTATTAAATAGATTTATTCGCTATTCATGATATTACTATACTAGGAATAGTTGTGTAAAGGGATATTGTAGGGAAGTATTCAGGAATATTCTTATGTGTTTGAGTCTATTCAAGTCTGAGATTCTGAGGTCTGGGGGAGGGGGTATTTATACTAGTGAGGAGCTATCTAGACTATATTAGATATGGATATAGCACTAAGTGTCTTGCTGAGTCAGAATACAGTCACATAGTACAAGTGTGATCTGGCATATCAAGAGATCATCTGACTGCTGAGTCAGTTCACAGTCATGTCATATAAGGCTAATCTAACTATACTATGACTGCTAAGCTATTTATAGGTTTAGGCACTGTCTGGATAGTCTTTGATGATATCACTATTGATGACATCATCACTGGCAAAGACTGAGCAGTTTTCTGACTTCTGATATCATCAGTTTTCAAGATGTCATCACTTCTATCTCTTGCAAGATTAAGACTGTCCTTGGTGGTGGTAGTTGTACAAGGATAACAGGTCTTGGTTCTCTTTTTTTTTGGTCTTCTGGCACATTTGCAAGGACTGGTCATTCTTGTCTAGAGCGAGGGCTCCCAATATTGCAGCTGGGGGTTTGAATCTCTCGGAAATGATATTTTCTGTAATCTGAGGCAATTTCTAGTAGTAATATCTGTCATGTGGATGGCTTGAGATTGGTTTCAATGATGTTGGCTTTCTTGAGTTCAGATAAAGCATCTGTCACTCTCTAATGGAGGTGATACAGATAGAGCAAATGGAGTTGTTCAAATGCATTTTGCTCCTGCTAAGTAATGAGGTCTTGTATAGTTGCGATGTATCTTGGTCTTGAGTTGATAAGTACAGTTCATGAACCTTTTGATGGATGAGATAGGGTTCTTCTTGTCTTGATTTGAATTTGATACTTCTGGTTTCCTTTTGCAATAGTACAGTATACCAAACTAGTTATAGTGGTTCAGAGTCAGTCTTATGGTTATAGTACTTCTTCTAGTATTCTTGTATCTTGGCGGTGGGTTCTTATGCTTGCTAGCATATTTTGTGTAATCAGATGATCTCTTCAGTAACTTGTTTTGTAGTCTCACATGTGGTTTCCAAATTGGTTCTGAGGATAATATGCAATTTTGGTGGCTTGGAGGTTGTGTGCTTACAACTCTTCCCTTCTTAGCTTTCGACGTCCTCATCAGGGCCTTCTAATTTGTTCTAGTGTTATTGTATTATTTGGATGGTTCTTGTGGCTATGTTTGTTGAGGATTTGTTCAACTTCGTACTCTTCTTGATTATTGATAATGACAGGTACAGGTGGTTCTGTGGTTTGGTTCAGAAATGTGTCTTGGACTTCTGGAGTAGTGGTCTGACATGGCTGTCAACTTTGGAAAAATCTTCTTCAGAGTTCTCGAGTTCTCCTCTGGATGGGCAGATGGAGATGGCAAGAGAGGGCATTTCTTGGCCAATTTCTTGAGCTGTAACTTGTTGATGTGGGTGATCTTTGGTCCAGGGTCACTAGAATTGAGTGGGTCCTTTTCACCTTGCAGTTTGAAGTTGTGGCATCCTTTCTTGATGGTCAGAGAATAGTCTACCCAATCGATCATGGGGTTCTCTTATTTCAATCATAGGGTTCTAAGAATGATCTTGTTGTCAGGAAGTGGTACAATTTGGAGGGTAACATATACTCAATAGTCACCAATTTGGAAGGGTAGGTTGTGGACTTCCTTGCTAATGACATGTGAGGTTCCATCAGCTGTGGCAACTGCTTGAGTTTGTTGTACTGGAGAGGTGAAGACCTTGAGTCTGTTGGCTGTTTCTTCATTAATGAAGTTGCCTGAGATACCACTGTCTATCATAATCTTGACAGGTGCTCAGTTGACAAAAGCTTGGAGTGTAAGCAGTTTGTCTAATCCAATAGTGGTGATTTCGGTTGTAGGAGCTTTTCTTCTGTTGGTTCTTCTTTGAGCCAATTCATTGACACAAGAGAAGCAATCATCAATCATTTGGAAAGAGTACATTCCAATGCCATGGGGACATTGGCCACTTGGTACATATCTGTCTTCAATTTTCTTATAGAATTGTTCTTCTTTGTTTATGGTAGGTTGGGCTGGGGCTTTGTTTGATGAGCTAAATCCTTTGGATCCTCAGATAGTGGACAGTAGTTCAGAGACTTCCTTAACTGTCAGGGTTGACTTGATTTTTTCGAATAGGATCTGGGCAATGCAGAAGCTTATAAGGATCTTGAAGAGTGTCCAACTATGGTTTCAGATGAGGATAGTAATTTCGCCTGTGTACTCTTCATCAATGACTCTTCCTTTTACTGAGAGTCCTTTCAATACTAGGCTACTGTGACAGCATATTCTTCCAACATGTCCTTTGGGAATTTGGATGCTGATTCTCGTGTAGACTTGCTTGACTTCTTGGTTAGAAACTGTAGTTTCTTTGGCTGCATACAGGTCATATTCAGCTGCTTTTTGACTTCCTTTGGTTGGGGCCTTAGCAGTTTGTCTTAACTTGATAAAGTCTAGTGTTCTGGTGGTCAGATTATTGAGGTGGTGCAGAGTAGTAACAGTTGCTCATATTGCTGTTTGGGGTTTTTGGTTGGGGCAGGCACTGGCCATATGTCCTGTCTTTTGGCAGTAGAAGCATGCTCCACTTTTTTGAAGTTCATTCCTTTCTCCTTCAGTGAGTTTCTTGAAGGTACTCAGCTGGGTGGGTTCATGATTTCTGAGTGTCCATGAGGTGGATGTGGAGGGAGCTCAAGATGCTTCATGCTTGGGTTCTTCTTTCTTAGTCCAAGTTTTTTCCTTGTTGTTGAATTGTCTTTGGGGCAGAATTGGTCTAGCTATTAGGATTCACTTGACCATAGTCTTGATTCTTGCTAGGCACCATTGTTGGTGGTCACAACCAACTGGGCGGCCTTGTTCTCAGATTTTTCTAGTAAGCCATTCAGGCAGGGCATTGAATAAATAGTCTGCTCTTGTACCATTTCATGCTTCATCATTGGCAATATATCCTAGGCCAATGGTATTCAGGAGTGATTTGAGTTTTATATAGAAGGTTTTGAATTCCTCTTTGCCATATATATCAAATTTGAGGTTGTGGAGTTTTACTTGAGATTCAGTGATCATAGTTTTACTATAGTATTGGGCAATCATAAGTTGTTTAAGTCCAGGGGCTACAGGATAGACTCCATATCCTGGGATATTGTTTGCTGCATTCTGAGCAACTACTGTAGGTTGGGTGTCCTATGTGAGGGGTTTTTCAGAAAGGGTTCACCACCATTCTTTGGCAGGTCCTTGGAAGAATGTAATAACTTGGCAGACATAGGCTGTAGTAGTAGCAAAGAGTTGTTCCAGAGTGTGGTCTTAATTGTTTATCAGAAGGTGGTCAGCAACTTGCTCATTGGTCCATTGATTGGCTTCAAAGTTGGTGTCAACTATACTAATGAAGCTTTAGACTTCTTGTACAGTACCATTGAAGGTAGGTAGGCTCAGATTTTTGGTTGGTCGAGTCTGTTCAGCTAAGGCAGTAATGGTTGATGCCATTATTGCTACCTGGGCTATAAGGTCTAGAATATGTTGGTTCACCATGTTATTTACTAAAGGCAGTTGGAGTACTGGTAGTAGTATTACTGATACTACTTGAGGTGCTGGTGCAGAGTGTGAGGGTGTTCTTTGAGTCTGTGTAAGTTACTAGAGTAATAGTTGTGGGTCTGGAGTAAGAGCTCGATAGATAGCTGTCTGTTGCTGTGTAGGTATATTCTGTCCTGATGGAGGTGTGTCTCCTTTGGTGGTGTATCCGGGATCGAATTCACTGAGATACTCCTCCTCCTCTTCAGTTTGGTCCTCGTATAATTGAGTTTGCTTGGTATTGAAGTAGACAGAATCAGTTGTATATCTGATTTCGAATGGACTTAATTCAAAGTCAAGTTCTGGTTCAGTATTGGTTTTGGGTTCAGATAGGGCTATAGTAGGGCCTGCTTCTGGTTCAGGATCAGATAGTTGATGAAGAGTTTCTCTTACTTCTTCTTTAAGAATATGGCGAGCCTTACTGCTCTAGAATTGGTAGTATAATGCAGTCTTAGTCCTGGTGTGGTGAAAGTTGGTAGAGTTAAGCCACTTGGCTACAGAGGCTTGGGCTTCGTGAGGAACTAAGGCTAGAAAGACTGCTGCTGGTTATCCTAGGTCACTCAGATTTGTGGAGCTGACAAAACTCTTATTGAGAAGAGTAAAGAAGACTTCTATAAGACCTTCTTCATCTTGACTTGCTGGGTGTAGTGCAAGAAGTTCGGTGAATAGGGTTTCACTTATTTTCTGATTTAATCGAAGTACTTCTTTCTTTGAATGAAGTTTGTCCCACTTGTTATAGGTGTAGAGGTCAAATTGTCCTTATATGTCAGGTTCAATTCTCTCCAGATTGTTAGATGGTTTAGGATAAATTCCAGTTCAGAGGTTGGGCTTTATACCAATTTGTAGAAATTCTCAGAGGGGTTTGTAGTGGGGTGAGGAAGTATCTTGAAGCAGAATTGTATTGTAAACTGCTGCTACCAAGTTGTAAGAGGGTTGCTTTTTAGGGTAATCATTATGTAGTTCTGAAAGGGTTTTCTAGAAGTTCTGGATATTCTGGAAGACTATTTTCTTATGGTCAAGATCAATTTCATATGGAGTACGTCCTCTATACTTATTGATTTTAAGATCAGGTTGATGTCTCAACCAAAGTTCTTTTTTGGACTAGTTCTGGATGTTCAAGATTTTCCATATTTCAGGAAGTTCAAGAAACTAAGACCAGCTTAGTTGAATTGGCATATTACTGCAGACAATACCCAATTAGGAAATTTCATGACAGGGTTAGGAGTAGGACCTAATGGGGAGCAGATTTACTTAAGAGTAGTTTGTGGGTTATTAAATAGATTTATTCACTATTCATGATATTGCTATACTAGGAGTAGTTGTGTAAAGGAATATTGTGGGGAAGTATTCAGAAATATTCTTATGTGTTTGAGTCTGTTCAAGTCTGAGATTCTGAGATCTGGGGGAGGGGGTATTTATACTAGTGAGGGGCTATCTGGACTATGCTAGATATGGATGTAGTATGGTGGGTCTGAATAGAAGCTGGTAGCTATGGTTTAAGGGCTTCTGGTGGGGAGTGGTGGATGGAGCACACTGGATAGGCCTGCGCTGGCAAGGCAATTAGGGGGAGGTAGTGTGGGGCCCAGCTATGTAGCAATGAGACTGTCTGCTTCTAGGGAGAGTTCCACTTACTGAGTTTGATATTGGTGATAGAGTGGAGTATCAGTGGAGACTTGGCCAGGATCTTTGGCCAAGTAGTTGGTAGGCAGTGAGGATTGGTAAGGAGTGGGACTGGGTAGGAATCTGGTCTTGGAGTACTGAGGTGTAGAGGTGGCTTCCTCCCAAGTTCTGGGTAGTATGGTGGCGAATGCTGTAGAGGAATGTTATATTAAATTTCCATGCTGGACATCTGGTGGATGGTGGTTGACTGGTTTGTGAGGAGTGTTATAATGTAGGGCAAGCTGGGAGATTTGTGCAGATACCAGAACATTGGCTGGGAGAGTGTGAGGTTCTAGGGGACTTTTGGATAGCTATAGGGGACCAGCTGGGTATCGAACAGAGACCGGATGGAGAGAGAGATCACTGGGAGGATTTGGAATCTAGACTAGTGGGAGGTGTCAGCAATGGGTGGCTCACTGTAGGGTGGGTTATAGCAGTGTGGGTGGGGTTGACTGAACATTGGCTCTTTATTTTTGATGAGGGACAATAGATAGGAATACAAGAGAAGTTGTTGAGGTGAGAGGAGTTGGTGGGGGATCTACTGACTGGGTGGTGGGTTGGATGGGGTCCCTAAGGTGGGTGACATCGCCATCTGGTGGAAGGGATCTGTGGACAGAGTAGTGGGCAGGTGGAAATGGTATTTGATAAAGTGGTCTTTCATTGAGAAGAGGTAGGGGGGGGAGGTGGGGGGAGTCTCTAGGGGGATCAGGTAGGGGTGGGGCACTGTGTATTATATAGAGGATAGACAGGTGTATTGGTAATAAAGGAGTCTAAGTGACTATAAAAAAAAAAAAAAAAAAAAAAAAAAAAAAAAAAAAAAAGATATGGATGTAGTACTAAGTGTCTTGCTGAGTCAGAATGCAGTCATATAGTACAAGTGTGATCTGATATATCAAGAGATCATCTGACTGCTGAGTTAGTTCACAGTCACATCATATAAGGCTAATCTAACTATACTATGACTACTAAGCTATTTATAGGTTTAGGCACTGTCTGGGTAGTCTTTGATGACATCACTATTGATGATATCATTGCTGGCAAAGTCTGAGCAGTTTTCTGACTTCTGATATCATCAGTTTTCAAGATGTCGTCACTTCTATCTCTTGCAAGATTAAGACTGTCCTTGGTAGCAGTAGTTGTATAAGAATAACAGGTCTTGGTTCTCTTTTTTTTTGGTCTTCTGGTACATTTGCAAGGACTGGCCATTCTTGTCTAGGGCGAGGGCTCCCAATGTTGTGGCTGGGGGTTTGAACCTCTCAGAAATGATATTTTCTGTAATCTGAGGCAATTTTTAGTAGTAATATCTGTCATGTAGATGGCTTGAGATTGGTTTCAATGATGTCGGCTTTCTTGAGTTCAGATGAAGCATCTGTTACTCTCCAATGGAGATGATACAGATAGAGTGAACAGAGTTGTTCAAATGTGTTTTGCTCCTGCTAAGTAATGAGGTCTTGTATAGTTGCAGTGTATCTTGGTCTTGAGTTAATAAGTGTAGTTCATGAACCTTTTGATGGATGAGATAGGGTTCTTCTTATCTCAATTTGAGTTTGGTACTTCTGGTTTCCTTTTGCAATAGTACAGTATACCAAACTAGTTATAGTGGTTCAGAGTTGGTCTTATGGTTGTAGTACTTCTTCTAGTATTCTTGTGTCTTGGCAGTGGGTTCTTGTGCTTGCTGGCATATTTTGTATAACCAGATGATCTCTTCAGTAACTTATTTTGTAGTCTCACATGTAGTTTCTAAATTGGTTCTGAGGATGATATGCAATTTTGGTGGCTTGGAGGTTGTGTGCTTACAAATAGTATAATAATAACTATAATATAAAATCTTCTCTAACTTATATAGAATATAATAAAAATTTCTTAGTTATAGTATAATTTTATATCTTTTCTCTAGTCTTTTCTTATCTTTTCTTAGTACTAAATATCTTATCTTATCTAGACCCCACAAACTCAACAAGAATGAAAGGAGCTCTCATGAGAGAAGACTGCTTCCCACTTATCCAAATGAATCAAGAACTATGCCTCACCCTCACCTGAAGCCTATACTATAGAAGCTTCAAAAAAGGAGTTCAGCCAGCCTACAAGCTATTTATTCAAGAAATTTCAAGAAGGTAATAGCAAAATTTGAAGAATAGAAGGAGACTAATACACTTGAGTCTTACAAAAAGATAAAATATAGAAGATACTCATAACAAACCATGATCAGAATGTATACTGAGGAATTGGAGCCACTATTATAAGAATCAAGAAGAGATACTAGTGGCTAAAATGAGAAAACAAATTTTAATACACATTTAACAATATAATATCTGTCAAAGATATCAACAAAAACCAACTAATAAAGTACCACTAATACTAATTATAATGCCAGCTAAAGTCTTTCAAAGACTGAAAATAGATATTATTGGCCCTCTGCCAGTAACTAGTCAGGAAAAATGCTATATTCTCACTATTGAAGATTATTTGACAAAATGGTCTAAAGTCTTTATTATTAAGACAGCTGATATCTAGATAATTATTAAGATCTTATATGATGAAATTTCTAGCTGCCATAGTGTCTTCAAGGAAATAATCACAGACCAAGGTCAGGAATTTGTCAACAAAACTATAATGACCTTTGTAGCCAACTTTAAAATTAAACTATGTCCAACAATAGTCTATCACCTATAAGTAAATGGGCTTACTAAATAAATGAACCAGACCATCAAGCAAGGCCTTAGAAAGACCAGAGACCAATTGAATTAGGAAATATACCTCTCAGCAATCCTAATTAGTATCTATACTTCAAAAGCTACTACTATTCAACTGACTCCTTTTTTTTTTTT
>RBNI01001268.1:0-23358 GCA_003990745.1 Jimgerdemannia flammicorona | reverse complement strand
AGACCAAAAAACAATAAAAAAAAAAAAAAAAAAAAAAAAAAGAGAAGGGGGGGAAAAAAAAACCCAAAAAAAAAAAAAATAAAAAAAACAAAAAAAAAAAAAAAAAAAAAAAAAAAAAAAAAAAAAAAAAAAAAAAAAAAAGGACAGTCTGAGGACAGACCATCCTTTAGTGGAGACTGATGTGACAAGCCAAGATATACTACCCAAGTTATACCTTAGCTAGATGACATGAACAATTAGCCAGATGATATGAATACATAGCATAGTAACTAGTAACCATTACTGCAGAAACTGTATAAATAGCCAGACTACCAGATAAGATATATCTGTACAGAACCTATACACCTATATAGGACCTACACACCTATATAGGACCTGTACAACCTACCATAAGTAGCAAATCTATAGTTAGCCACATAGCAACCAGATAGCAACCAACTTGTATAAATTATCCCAGAGACAAGAGTGAATAAACCTCAGTCTGAAAGTTGAATACAAATCAAAGCAAAAGTCAATTGTCTGGTACACTTAGGAGAAATGCCTGCCAAAAGCCACTTGATCCAGAAAGGATTGCAACACTTAGAAGATATGCCTACCAATAAGCCACTGCCAAGAAGTTGTGAGCTTGGTTCTCTTCTCTTCCACTCCAGTCCACTTTCTAATATAAAGCTGATTTTGCTACCCAAGTTCAAGGAAGAACTTCACTGCTGTTTCCCAGTTAAGCTGCCAATTCAGGAAGAATCTGTGCCATCCAAGTTAATTCTCAGTTAAGCTGCCATTTTTAAGAAGTTTGCTAATTTAGAAAGAATCTGCATCATCTGCCATTTCTAAGTTATCCATCACCAAAATCATTTATTGCTCCCAGTGAGCCTAAGTCATTGAGATATCCACTGCCAGTATTATTTCCAATAATAAGAACCCACACCATACAATTTCCAGTAAACCAAATCGAGTTATCTGCCAAATTATCAGAATGTCCCACATAAGGAATCTGCTCATGCTATATAGGATCATCATGCAGAGATCATCGTGCTATACAGAGATCATCATACAGAAATTACATACTTTTAGAGATCATCATACTATATATGAAATTCTACCAATTCCCAGTTGACCCAAAAAGGAAACCTGTTCACATATATATAAATCGCCACTACACCCAAGAACCTGTCCCAAAAAGAAAACTGCTTACACAGTATCCAGATCTTGACTATTATACTACTAAACACCAAGAACATTTTGTTGCTTTTTAACAAAGTAACTAGGGGCTCAAGCCAAACTATATTAACCCCCAATCTTGTAATTTGCCTCCATTGAGCCAGTATGTTATAATAGTTATTCTTGATTAGTTGAGTAAAATTACCAATTACCTTAACTAAGAAGATAATTTTATCTTTTATATATCTTAAGAAACTATTAGTCACTTAGTTAGTTTTATCTAAAATATATTTAATTTCTATATCAAAGAGAGTAATGATTTCTATCTATTATGCTTATCTATAGATTAGTATCAGCTGAGTGTGAATATATCTAAGTATATTATAATCTATATAGATTATGAATAGCTATTCTAGTAAGAAGTAGCACTATTTCTGAAGTACAGTTACTATAGCCAAGAGTTCCTTTTTATAAGTAGTATAACACATCTCTACTGATTTAAATTTCTGAGATAAATAAGTCATTAAGCAGTTTTCTTAATTGAGTATAGTCCTAATATCATATTTAATATATCTGAAGTTAGAGAAAAAAGTCTGATAGAGTCTGGTGTAATCAGTACTAAGATCTCAGTAAGTAGTTTCTTGAGATAATTTATAGCTACTATATAGATAGAGATCTATTTGATCTTAATATTGACTTCTTTTTATATCTAACTAGTAAGTAAGATAGCAATTATAGAATTTTCTTAGATAAACTGATAATAGTATTCTATAATCTCTAGAAAGTATAAGAGTAATAAAGATAGAAATATTCTATAGAACTGCTATCTTTTAGAGATCTATATTAATATCATCAACTGAGATAATATATCTCAGATACTCAATCTGGTTCTAGTAGAACTTATACTTACTTATTTTAGTATAAAGCTGATATTTATATAGTAAGATTAGTATATTTTAGAGATAAGTATAATATATCTCAATAGTTTCACTATAGATTAGTATATATATTATCAATATATACTAAGATATATATATTAAATAATGATCAAAAATATTGTTCATGAGGTTCTAAAAGATTATTAATATATTAATTAGATCAAAAGATATAACTTAGAACTGATAATGCTTAAAATACATTCTGAAGACTATCTTTTCTATATTGTTAGAATTTGATAGTATTAATTTCACAGATCTAATAGGGAGAATATTTGGGTCTTAAAAATCTAATAGAGTAGCTCATTAATCCTTGAGAGAGTATACTAGTTCTTAATAGTAATCTTGTTAAGAACTTAATAGTTAATATATATTTACAATGAGTCATCCTTCTTTTTGATAAATAGAATGAGTATACCAAAGAGTGATCTACTTAGTTCAATATATTCTGGAATTAGTAGCTTGGTCAGCTCCTTGAGAATCTTAAGCTTAGGTTGAACTAGTTGATAAATACTCTTATAAGATAGTTTAGCCTCTGAGATGAGGTTAATCTTATACTGAATTTGGTACTTTGGTGGGAGTTCTATAGATTCTTAAAAAATATCTCAGAATTCTTTAAATAGTTTCTAGTAGTACTCTCAATAAATTGAATCAAATTAAATTTACCTCAAATTTAATTTAATTCAATCAAATCAAAGATTTAATTCAATTTAATTCAAATCAAATCAAAGGTTTAGTTTAATTCAAGATTTGATTCAAACTCTATTTTATGAAATATAATAACTCAATGAAAATATGTCCAAATTTAATAATCTTTTACTTATTAGATTCCTCTATATAAGAAAAATCTAATAAGCTAAAAATTATTAAATTTGAATATATTTTTATTAAGTTACTATATTTTGAAAAATAGGGTTTAAATTGGATCTTTAATTCAATTCAAATTTGATTTGATTTGAACTTGATTTGAATTAAAAAATATCCAATTTGATTCAATTTAAATAAAATTTAATTCAAATTGATTTTATTTATTTAAGAGTACTAGTTTCTGGACTTCTAGTAGAACTGAACTAATGGGAGTTTCTAATACTTCTTCTACTATCCAAATATAGTATATTTTCTCCTTCTTATATAATAGTCTCTTTATTTGAATAGTAGAGATAAGTTTGATTTCTTATTAGTAACCTTTTTCTTATTGAAACATTAGGGTGATTTTTCTTCTTTTATATATTAGGTCTATCTTATTATTCTTCCAATTGATATTAGAGTTATGCTTAGTTAGTTAAACCTTTCTAAAGATCTGAGAGATCTGTAATTAGTACTCTAAATGAGTCAATTTAATCTAGATTAGATTTGAATTAATTTGGATTGAATCTTATCTAGATCAACTCAGATGGAAAACAAGCTAATCTGAATTAATTCAAATTGAACATTGTTTTGATTTTCAAAATTAGACAATTAAATATTTATATCAATAACTTGATATATAATTATCCAATTTTTATAATTATAGTGTCATTTTAAAGTCCTTAATAAGGCCTTTCTAATGATATCAAGAATATTGAAATTGGATCATATATTGCCAAGTTATTAAGAAAAATATCCAACTTGCTAATTTTGAAATTTCTTCAAAAGAATATTTTCTTTAATAGCTCAGCAATATGTTATCTGATTTTAATATTCTTAGTATCATTAGAAAGACCTCATTAAGAGCTTTCAAATGATACTATGATTATTAAAATTGAATAATTATATATCAAGTTATTGATGTAAATATTTAATTATCTAATTTTGAAAATCAAAACAATGTTCAATTTGAATTGATCTGGTTTCTATCTGAGTTGATCCAGATTAACTTGAATCTGATTCAAATCTGATCTAGATTGACTTATTCAGAGTACTATTTATAATACTAAAGTCTATCTTCTCTTAATATTTGTCAAGCTTGAGCAGTAGGTTTTCAAAAATTCAGATCAATGACTGAGTTTTGCTATCACTAAAGATTACTTGTTATCTTTTAGCTACTGATTTGCTTTAAACTATAATCCTCTTGGCAGTCTTGATTAATAATATAATTTTCTGTAGTACTGCTGTTTAGCAAAATTACTACTTCTTAATTATTGGCTTATCTCTTAAACTTGATGTAACTGTTCTCCTTCTTAATAATATTGAGTTTAGTATCATTATTCTAATTGCTTTATTCTTTCTCAAAGTCATTATTATATCATTTGCTATAAGTAGAATATATAGTTTGATTTGAGCTCTACTATTATTTTCTTAGCTTAGTATCTTGCAGTTTGAATCTTAAAAACTTCAGAGAGATATATATAATATTTATTAAAATATTCTATACAGTATATTTAGATAGAATGAGAGTATTGTCTATATAGTATATAACTATCATAAATTTTCTGATATTAGATTTTATTACTATTTTTCTTTACTATAATAACTCTTTATTTACTAAAAGTTTAGTCAGTAGAGCCAAATCCTTTCTTATCTCAATTAGTCTTATATATTGTAATATAGTAGATACATAACTATATAAGTATATCAGATTTCTGTATCTTGAAAACTTGATCTTCTTTAACTCTACAGAGTTCTCAGAATATTGGAGTAGGTGAGTTCAAAGTATATCTGCCTATAGGTTTACTAGTTCTTCTTACTTTCTCTTTGCTTTGAACTATTTTGATATAAGATTTATTTACTCTAAATACTGAAAATATTTATACAAGTTTGTTAGCTATAAGGTAGCTAAGTTATGACTATATTTTCTGTAAGTTACTTTTCATAAGTATTAATCCTTAACATCTGTTAAATCTTTGATAATTATCAAGATTTAACATCTGTGAAATCTTAATATTTGTAAAAACATTAATATTTGTTAAAACTTTAATATTTGTAAAATGACTGCTATTTGTAAGGCTATACTATATTTGGGAATCAAATTCAAGTACTGCAATCAAATGTTAATTCCTTTAATTTATATTTCTAATTCAGATCAACTATTATAACTTTCTCCTAAATAGGTGATTTATCTCTGAAACATTCTATTCACTCAAAATCCCAAGCTTCCACAAGTTGTATCTCTTTGTATTGTACAATTTGCATTATTATATTATCCCAATAGTATTTTTTGATATATTTAAAGTCTCCTGGAACTACTTCTTAGAAATAAGCTAGGACTGACTCATCATCTTTAAATAACTTGTTAATCTATTTAGTGATAGTGATTTGCATATAAGAGAGCTGGCACTCTCTAATTCAGTCTTCTTTTTCTATTTCTGGCTGTGAGTTCAGTAGTTGTCCTAACTTGAAGTATTCTTAAAACTCAGTCTGATTCTAGTAGATCTTGAAATGTGAAATTTGTAACAAGTATATCTATATTATGCTCTATATACTATCAAAGGATTCCTCTATTATATATAACTCAGTAGTATATCATTGTCTTTTTATGGCTCATTATATAGTACTAGTGATCTTGAGAGCTGCAGCAGTACTCTATTAATTAGCTATAATACTTCTTAAGTCAGTTTTGGTAAATGGTAGTGGAGATGATTGTGTCTAAGAGTTTTCATAGCCAAAAGATAGTTTTTTTTATATCTTATATAAGATAAGATTCTTCTCACTTAGGCTCTAGTTTTTGTAACCATATGTAAAGCTTCTACTATATTCTAATATACTATAATATTATCTCCTATCTTAATAATCTTCAGACACTTATAAATCTTTTTTGCATTATTTCATTATAGTATCTATGCCTTGGTTATATAATTCTCAGCCTTCTTTCTGATTTGGTATAGTCTTTAAATCTCTATATCTACATATTTCCATATAGCATCTCTATTAGATAATAGAGTTCCCTGAGAACTTTCTTCTCTGAGTAGCATTTCCTAATAGATAAAATGGGTGCTTTGTGATTAGATATCTCAGAGAGTAAATAATACTATTAATAGATAGTAATTTTAATTTTTATAGTTATTATAGATCTTAGCAATAACATTCTTAAGAGTCTTGTTGGTTCTTTCTGTTTGTCTATTTTCTTAAGAATAATAGACTATAGTTTGAATATGCTGAATCTTGTACTTCTTATAGAGAATCTCAAAGAACTGGTTTACAAATTCTATTTCTCTATCTGTGGTTACTTATAATGAGGTCTTGAATCAGCAGATGATTTCTTTGTAGAATAAATTGGCAACTGACTGTATATTGACTTCTTTAAGAGGTCCTACCTCTATCTATTTTATGAAAAGGTCTATAATGATAATGATGTATTTATTGCCATTCAAAGTCAAGAGTAGAGAGCCAATTATATCTATTACTATGTGAGTAAAGAGTACTGGTTCTATGTGTGCTAATTCTGAAGTCTGATTTTATTGATCTTGTCTCTGTTTTTGACATTTGTCACAGATCTTGACAAATTATCTAATATTTTTCTCCATTCCTGACTACTACATTGTTCTTTTACTTTTTTATAGATATTTGTTCCTCTTAGATAGTAAGTTTATATACTGATTTCATTGTTTACTCCTTCTTATGTTCAAGTATAACTAGTAGTTTTTCTTTCTTCAATATTTCTTCATCAGTTTCAAATTGTTTCTATGTTCTGTTGATAATTATTTATATCTATTCTTCTAGATGTTAGAGCATCTTTTGCTATCTCAGATAGGTGATAATTCTATAGTAAAGCTTTTTATTCATTGTTGATTTATTAGTTGTAAGTCCTTTAGAGTGTCTATGAGAGAGTATCTAGATTGATATTAGTTCTTCCAGAGTAGTGTACAATAGTTATATCATAGGCCTGTAACTTTATAATCTATCTAGTATGGATTTCTTTAGGTTGTCCAGTAGTCAGTAGCTAGGTGAGAGCCAAATGGTCTATCTGGATAGTGAAGTATCTTTCAGTGAGATAGTAGTGAAACTTTTCTATAGACCAGATAATTGCAAGATATTCCAACTTATAGAATTTATATTCTTTTTTGGCTTCTCAGATTCCTTGACTAAGATATATAATGACTTACTCTACTTTGTCTTTCTTCTAGACCAGGACTGCTCCTAGTCTTTATATACTTATATCTGTCTGCAAGATGAATTCTTGAGTCCAATAAGGTCTTCTGAGGATGGGTGCTTGGGTTGGTCTGATCTTGAGTTTATTGAATGCTTTTTGTTACCTGCCAGTCTATTGAAACTTGATATTCTTCTTGTTAAGTTTGTAGATTGAGTCTGTGATATTGAAGAATCTTTTAATAAATCTATAGTAATATGAGATAAGTCCTATGAAGGCTTGGGCTTTAGTAATAGTAGTGGGTCTTAGATATGTTGCTACTGCTTAAATCTTGAGAGAGTCCATGTATATTTCCTCTCAGTTGATAATATGACCAAGATAGGAGATCTCAATTTCTACAAACTTACACTTTTTGGACTTGATATATAGACCATGCTTTCTTGACTTCTCTATTATCTATTGGATATGCTGCAGATATTCTTTGGCTGTTTTACTATAGATAATTATATCATCTATATAAACCATTATCTATTTTCCTATATCATAATAGAAGATTTTGTTCATCATTTACTAGAAGCTTACCTGTGTATTATATATTCTGAATGGTATTTACAGGTAGAAATAAGTTCTGTCTGGAGTGATAAAGACTGACTTCTCACTTACTGCTTCTGTGAGGCTAATTTGATAGAATCATGAATATAAATCCAAAGTACTATAATATTGTACTTCATCTCCCAGGATCACAAGAATGTCACTAATGAGGGGCAGTGGTTAGTTGAGGGGCACCTTTCTCCTATATAATTTACATTATACCAACTTCAAGCAATAGTTTTCAATACAACTCAGAGAAAAGGTACTATAAAAATATCATCGAGCAAGAGTTTCAACAAGTATGCTGGGTCAGGTAGACCTGGAGTATTTGGCTGACAGAATGTGGAGAGAGGTTATAGACTGGGAATAGGGGCCTTTGGAGGGTTGAAGAGTGGAGAGGGCTCTGGAGAAGGACTAGTGTCAGATGGAAATGGAGAAAGGCCTGACCCCCCTAGCTTTGTAGACAAGGTGAAGAAGAGTAGATGGCTGGCTAATACTAGGGCTGGTACTGCTGAGGAGAAGGGCAAGACAAGTACTGGTGTCAGGAGAGAGAGTGGTTCTCAGGTAGAGGATGTGAGCATAGGTGCTGGAGGTATTGTAGCTGGGGAAGTAACTATTGATAAGAGTGTAACAGAGAATTAGGAAAAAAAAAAGAGATATGACAACTAATGGCAGAGTGGGGCAGAGATTCCCAAAGAGGAAGGGGGACCTAGCAGATAGTGTGATGGAGCTAGCAGTAGCACTATTACTCAAGAAGTCAATTTCAGAGTTTGCTATAGCCTTGTGCTTCTGGAGCTTAGTAGTGACAGTGAGAATGGTCTTAGAGATTATCTCGAAGCAGGTGGCAGGGGCTGCCTTAGTGAAGTTCCTGAAGAGTCTGGAGAGGGTTGAGGTGGGCTTTGAGGAGGCAGGCCTACTGGAAGAGGCTCTGAAGACTGGAGTGGCTATTAGGAAAGTGGTGGTCCCTATGGTATGCTATCTGAGATAAGACCCCAGAGTGGTTCAGTTAATAGTGAAGAGAGTGCCTACAGTAATGGTGGTTGAGACAAGAAGGAGGGTTGAGGAGGTGATGGTAGAGTATGGCAATGTAGTTGATATTGGTTTCCAGATATAGAAGGAGACTACCATCAGAACTGAAGATATTGATATCAGGATTTAACTGGCAGAAAAGGAGGCCACTGAAAAGTCAAGTGACTGGCCATTGGTAATGTTATGGAGGGCTTTCATATATCAGGTATCAAGGGTGAAAAAGAGTGAGGAGGAGGAGGAGGAGGAGGATCTGTTGGAGGCTTTGGAAGAGATGAGTAGAGCTGTTGAGCAGAGGGCAAAGGTGTGAAAGAGGTATGTAGAGTCAACACATTTGGAGATTATAGAAGGAAAGTATATCTACACTGATAGGAGACAGTGGGAGAGGGCACAAGGACATAAGAGGCAGAGAGAGCTGTTGGTGAGTATAGAGAGTAGGGTAAAGAAGAATGATAGTAGTGTTGAGGAGGCTGGGGGTGCTAAGGTGAGTGTCTGGATTAGGAAAGGGAGGAGGGATGTCAAGGAGAGTCAGAAGAGAGCTGAGAAGTTACTATCCAATGACTCATATATAGATGGAACCTTCAAAGTCTGGGAACAGGACTTAGATAGTACTCTCTCTCTCTTATCAGGAGGGGTCCTGCTGTAAGAAGCTGGGGAGTGGAGGATATACCACTGCATGGTGCCCAGTGAGTTCATTTTGGAGTTCCTGATATGGAGAAAGGGGGTCAGTTGGTGGCAGTTAGTGAGGATGAGCTGGTGGATATCACAGAGAAGAAGTGAGATAAGTCTACAAGTGCAGAAGTGGACACAATGATGCTGAGTGCAGGAAGGCTGACATCTCTAGGAGAGAAGGAGGTGAGAAACCTTCTGTAGATGAGCAAGATGATGAACAACTTTGCAGCAGAAGAGTTGGATAAGGTGAACTTGAGAGTAATGAGTGAGGAGTACTGGGTAAGAATTCTGTATAGTAATAGAGTAGTGGAGGCACTGAAGGCTGAGGTACTTGTGATTTTTCTGGAGGAGGAGGGGTATGAGGTTGATAAGAAAAGAGAGACTGAGCTAGCAATTGTGGCCAGTGAGAAAATATAGTAGAAGCTTTATAGTTATAAAAACTATAGTCTAAGTAAGAAGAATCTTATCTTATATAAAATATAAAAAAAACTACCTTTTGACTATAAAAACTCTCAGATATAATCACTTTCTCTATTATTTACTAAAGAGATATTATATATAGTTAATAACTAAAGTACTATAGCTATTCTCAAGATTACTAATATTACTCAATAGACTATAGAGAGATAATGATATATCACTGAACTTCTAATTATAAAGAAATCTTATAATAGTATTTAAAGTATTATATAGATCTATATATCTATTTAGAATTTTCACTTTATTGTCTATCAGTATTAGACTGAGTTTTAAGAGTAAGTAACTTATTAGTAAATATCTACTAAATTTAAAGGAAGATTAGATTGCTATCTATCAGATCTCCTATAGATAGATTATATTGTAAAAAAAAATTACAAGTTATTCAGTCAATTTTGTATATATTAAGAAAGATTATTGAAAGAGTATAATCTCATAAATAGAATAGTATAAAGTTATCTGAGATATAGAGATTTGGCAGTTTGAATAGATATTTCAAAGATAAGATTATTTATTCAAAAGAAAGTTATAATGATTGATCTGAATTAAGAATAATAAAGGAAATAGATATTTGATCATAGTATCTAAATCTAATTTCTAAATTAAGTATAGTATATAGTTAGCAGTCATCTGATTTATATAGTAGATAAATTTTTTCCAATATGTAGATTGAGAGAAAACTTATATATCTAGAGAATAACTTATAATAGAGAAAGAAGTTATGTATAACTTAGTTATTATATAGCTAACAAACTTGATAAATATCTCTAATATCTAGAGTGAATAAATATCAGATCAAAATAGTTTGAAAGTAAAGAGACAAAAGAACTAATAAGCCTGTAGATAGATATACTTCAATCTCACTTACCCTGTACCCTACTGAGAACTTTAAGGAGTCAAGAAGACTAAGAAGATAAGATAAGGAAATCTACTATACTTCCCAGGTTAAGGGTCTACTATATTACAATATATATAATGTAGCAGATAACTGAGACAAAAATAGACTGAGCCACAAGCTTTAAACTTTGGGGGAATACTTGTTGCTATAGTTTGGCTAGGTGTTTGGATATAATCTAAACAAAAGAGAAGAGGGTTGACTAGAAACTAAAGGAAGAAAAGTGCACAAGGAATCCAAACCCATCACAGTAAAATAACTTTGTATCAGAATGCTGAATGCATGGCACATACACATATACTATCGAAATTGTTTTGGCAAAGTAGTACATCAAATCGCATAATTACACCCGTCCACTACCTATCAAAGTTGCTAATACTGAATTCCCAACACCTGCGGAAGAAGTCGCAAGCGAATAGTTGCATGATTTATTCTTGGCGAAGGAGTTACCAGTGTTGGATCCTCAATACAGTAAACTATAACATCAAAGTAAAGAACTGTCAGATCTGCTATTCAGTGGCCCCACAAGCAATGTGATGTGATGTAGTGCGTAACAAACATGATGCGGCACCTATTTCGACTGGAGCATGCAGCTGCACAAAATCTGGGAACTGCTGGCGGAGGTGAGGTTATTTGGGATGAGGAAATGTCTAGACATTGGTATAAGCCTCCGGCAGCCGTACGCTCGACATACCCTTTCACCCTGGAGTGGCGTCGTTCTTGGCGTTGGCGTTCGCCCCGAACAGCAACTACACGGCGCGTCCGGCGGTCTTTGTCATTGGCATTGGCATTCTCAACGTGTCCTATCTCCTTTTCGGATATCTTTTATTGTCGAGATTCAACTTTAGTCCATCGCATACTGAGTTTCTCAAACTCTCACAACAGGGTTTTTTTTTTTAATAATAAAAGAGAAAGAAAGAGAAACGATTCTCATCATTCGAATCGCAAAATTCCGATTTGATTCGAATGTGCAGAACACTGAAGGCGTCGCTTTTTTGGAGATGAAGAAAGTCTTCGTTATAGTTCGGGAAGAGATCGAGGGTCGTCCGATAACGACTTGGAACAAAAACTATACAAAACACTTGAACCGTAATTTTATTTTATTATTTTATTTTTTGAGCTCCGCAGGCGTAGGGGAATCACAAAGTCGACGATATATGGAAAGTTTCAACCATGACACGCCGAGCTAACCACAACACACAAGAAAACGCATCGCAGCAGCTACCCTCAATTTTCAATAGCTTCGTTGTCCACACCCACCAGATCCCACCGAACAGTCCTTTCGAGGGGGCGATAGGTGCGTATAAGTCCATATTGTTGGTTACCAAGATAGTCGCTTTCTGGGAAAAGGTAATTCACAGGAAAGGGTATTGCTTGTGAGCTTCAGGTGGGAATTGGCAACGGTTTAATATGTAGTAGCGAGGTTCACGCCTTCACAAAATTTAGACTCGCAGACGCCGAATACAAATGTCTTCGCATCGAACAAGCTGCGCCGGTAAGTATCATATTGGTGTGCGTCGACGATTTTGCCAGGTTCCTCGATAACTCCAATGCCGTTTTCTGCTGACTCCGCTTTGTCTGCTCTGCACATTCCCATTTCGTACCCAGGCATGAGACCGGAGGATATATTCGGGTTTGCGGTGATGGGATACATGTCATTGATCAATAGAAATATTATGACTAATGAAAAAAGCTTTTCATTTTCCTAGTTTTCTATCATCAGATTTTATTTTATTTTTTATTTTAATTTAATGGTATTTTGCAGGTACCACTGGGTTAGCTACGCGGGGTTGGTAATGTACCCTACCTTCCTTTATCATTTTAGGTCGTTTCATTTGTACCTGTTAGCAATCGGGATCGGTGAGAATAAGGGAAAGGGGATATTTGATGCGAGACATGATGACTGGTCGTTGACGGAGATTTAACGAATGGAACTCACACATCAAGGATCAGCTCGAGTGGAAAGGAAAATGTAATTATTATTTATTTATTTGATTTTTTTTTTTTTTTTTTTTTTTAAATGGCGAGATACTGATTTACACCAACAATGGGATGCTTTGTTTTTTGTGATGGAATTAGAAAAAGTAAGGCCCGAGGAGTAGTACTGAGACAACTTACCTATCGGAAGCTCGCCAAATGTTGTGAAAGCAAGGAGGGAGGGAGAGGCAGGAAATTCGCCACTATAGAACTATAATTACGTCTTTTCGTCCCCCATCGTGCTCATGCTCGTGCGCGCTACCAATTGGAATATCTCCACTCCAGGACCACGATGTCCATGCGCTCCGTGCGGCCGTGTGGTTCTGACAGGATGACGAAAAAGCAGTCTTCTACTCCACACTAGTTTTTAATGGTTACTTACGTCACGGTCTCACAAAATCCTTGGAATGGGTACACCCGGTAGATGTAAGCCCAATAAATAAATCCCGTCCAACCGCGGGAAATGAACTCATGCACCTCTCTTTTTCCATGACAGGGAGCTGAGAGGATAACATTCAATTCTTCGCCACACGTCGTACAGGCCCAGAATATATTCGTATCGTCGATGCTTCCAGACGTGACGTAGAGGATCCACCAGGTCGAAGTTCCATTCTTGTCTAGCATTTATCTCGCCCGGAATTCGACTATGCTTATTGCGGATGCACCAGGTGTCACATGCGGCCTGCAAGTTCCCAAATCTCGACATCGTGCATGGGCCCATTGTTACAAGAAATTATGCCAAGTACGTAAGCAATCAATCGACACATCTTGGCATCATATTCTCCACTTAGAGAACAAGAACACGGTAGGACGGTCCACTGCCGACCGTAGCGATTAGGTTATGGTTTGGACCCTTCTTCCTGACGTAGCCTCCGACACGACACGCACCAATTCCGGTAACCACAATAATGTTGTGTTAAAGAACCATGACACATTTTGGTTGGGATTGGCCATGGGAATTTGGTGATCGATTCATTCCCCGTGAGGTTTGATGACCCTGACAGCTGTGCACTGCATAAGCGGTAAGGTTTCCCCCCGGTTCTAGAAATAGATGGAGCCATGTGTTCTTTGACTATCTTTGGAGCGTCACCGATTTGTGTCCCCAGGACCGAATCGACCAAAAGGCTGACTCTCGCAAAGCTTCCTTTCATAAACAAACACTGTTCCCCGTTTACCTACAAACCGCGGCGATATTAGGTGCACACATCTCAAAGGACGACTCGAAGACACTATAGAACACTCTGCACGATCCGAGCGAGTCGAGGCATCATGTCGAACCTGTTTGTTGCCCTTCGGAAAGTGTTCCGCAGCAAGTCGTCACCGCGACTTCCGGAAGACCCATCTCGACGTGTTCACTCTGAATCAAGGTCTTCAGCGACGAAATCTACAGATGTTATCACGGCTATGAACTCTACAGATATGACCGTGATGGAAGAATCGGGCACTGCATCGACTACATCGCACTTCAGATGGATGGATGGTCGTCGATTTAACGTCACAAGCGGCATTCATTATGTGATGCCGAACGACGCTACCGAGTCGGATCGAATGATGCTGGAGCATTTCATGCTTAGAGAAATGTTCCAAGGGTAGGTACCGCCGAACAGTCTCTCTGTGTCGATCTGTCAGGGCATTCAGGAAAGCAGTTACTCACAAAGGTATTTTGCACCTATTACAGGAGAAACTTTCATGCGCCCATCGGAAAGGCCCTTAAGGCTGGGATCAAAGTTTTGGATTTCGGGTAGGTTACTTTCGGGTACTTGTACTCCATTTGTATTTGGTGCCATATGGTTTGGGGCTGATGGCCGATTTCACGATTTCTTGGCGACAGCTGCGGACCCGGAACTTGGAGCTTGGTAAGTATCAAGCCATCACGGAAATTTTACAATTAATGAAGAGAGACCTATTAACGTGAAACAATTTCTGAATATGTATAATTTATAAGGAAATGGCGACCGATTACCCCAACAGCCAATTTATCGGGATCGATATAGCAGACGGATTTCCCGAAGTATTTCTATTTCAATCGATTTTATGGATATGAAATCTGCACGCTTTACGAAGAAAAATGGGAATTGTTATCCTTTATCTAATTTAACTTACATTCCAGTCAATCAGACCCATCAATTGCGAGTTCAGAATTGTAAACGTCCGTCACCAATTGCCTTTCGAAGATATGTCGTTCGACTACATCTTTATACGAAATATGGCTTTCACCATAGCACAAACCGACCTACCTGAAGTGTTCCAAGAGATTTTCCGAATTCTACGTCCTGGCGGGGTTGTAGAAATGGTCGAAATGGACATTGAGCAAAAACGACGCGGGCCGCAGTCAAAGATGGGCAATTCTAGAAGTAAGTTTTCTGTCGTTTGATATTTGCATTATGCTTGACCATGTAACTGATGAAAAAAAGCGTGTCACCTCACTCTGTTGCCGTTTCAGTGATTCATGGGCTCCAAGCCCGCGGCATTGACGTCTATTTGGCGCGAACTTTGGATTCTTTCCTCGCCGAAAATGGCTTCAGCAACCCGCAGACAAACTTTGGGTCAATTCCGATAGGTTGGGGAGGTAAACTGGGCGAGGCGATGCAGCAGAATATAGAATTGTCAATGGCTGCTCTGAAGGTGAGTTTTCATATTTGGCTTTATGTGCTTTCTATTCTGCTGTTAGTCAACGTAAAATAACGTCGGTACAACTGAGAACGCTAAGTCAATCACTTTCTCTTTGTTTCATCAGACATTCTACACTTCGGCGCTTAATTACACCAATGAGCAATTCGATGCACTGGTGGAGGCAATGAAAGTGGAAAATGTTCAGTACGAAAGCTACTCAAACTACCACTACGCGTTCGCTAGCCGACCACTATCATGAATGGATCACTATTTTTTATTTTTATTTTTTCTCGCATAAAGAGTTTAGCAAATTCCTCTGACTAGTGAAATCAGACTACAGCCTGGGTGATTTACGTAGATGAGTGAAATATTATAGTAGATTGATATTGACGATAAGATGCAAGCATCATTAATGGTAAATCACGGAAGTATACGACTCCACTATTTTAGACGTAATCCTGTTACTGTTATCGCTGAAACCAAGGTTGCATGTGCAGATCCTGGGAACCATACCTGTAAGTACTTTTATTCCGCTTCTTCGGAACTAGCATTTTCAACTTGCCCCTGTCAGGCAAGCGTAGCATAATTTTATTGGCCTATTGGCGTATGTAGCTTCCTATTTCCAACCTTGTATGCTGGATCATCATCCATTTACTGAATAGAATCTTCGCTTTATGAATTTAAATGGCGTGGTGGTGGCAAGGATGCTATAAGTATTTGTGGAGGATCACCCCACTCCACTAACTATTGGCCGAAAAAAAGAAATTCGGTATTCCATCGCGATAACGATTGGAAATAGCTTATGAGATGGCAAAACGAAGGGCGGCAGATCTCCCACAGTCAATCATCAAATCGACGTGACCAGCAAGATGGGACTGCGGAAAAAGCCAAACACAAGGGGCGAAATTTAATGGGCTGGACGCGGCCACTGTAGTGTGATGCCACTGTGGTGTGATGCCACATGGTCTTGATCCGAGATTGTTTATCGGAACCACAGGCCACGCGTTTCGTCACCTCCGCGCCCATCATGCCACGCCATTGTTGCAGGCTCGTGTGCTGTGTGACACTATTTTTGCCTCTGTTGCTACTCCGTTTTCTTATTTGTGGCTGTTGGCCATCCGTACTCGCTTTCTCAGCTTGGCATACGATGCTTCGGGACTTATTGAAATATGGTAATCCGAACAATCGTGCCAATTATCTACCTTGGGAACGCGCGGCAGAATCCGTCACGGTTGCTTCCGTATGTATGATTGCTTCCGCTGTTGTCGTGACGTCATCATCAATCGTTTCAACTCGTGCCCCCCTGTTTAAATTCGAATTTTATTTCTGAAACATTGATCGATATAATATCGATCACTCGGAACGCACGGACGTCAGCCGAAAGCAGACCGGTCCCGAGAAAGGATAGGCATGCAGATACGACATTTGTTTTGTTCTTTTGGTAATCAACGTGGGCAGATTTTTCGTTTTTTGTGGAAGAAGCCGCTCGTAGTACTTGGATAACCTCATGCGCCTTATTATGGTTAGTCTGCTTTTGAACCTATGGTAAAAAAACTCCATAACGTCCACCCCTCGGTTTGTCAATCAGGGTGTTGAATTACTTGGATCTGCCAATTTGTCTCGAACATGGTGGAACATTCGCGTACGTAAGGAACCTTCCTGACTACTGGCCATGCCCGGTCCATGGAAATTTCTTGCCGTATTGTAGGTTGTTAATGTCGGACCACTGAAACACCGCTGGGTTGAAGTTTGACATCTTGGTGAGAGAGACAGCGGACCTTGCCAAATGTGGATAGTTCTGCCATATATATACTATGGCACGGAGATATGCCACTTACGGGTTTTCGACATTTCGCAACGAACCGATCATATGGCAAATGTGACTCGGCGTGTGCAATGACTGGGGATTCCCGACGGGAGCATTTTCTTGGACATGGTCGATCTTCCCCTTACGTACGACAATACTAATTACAAAAGATTTCGAATTGTTTAGCTGGACCACATCTCCCTTTAGCCCTCCAACCCACGCTTTCCTTTCATCCGTAAAGTCGCTCCATTTGTCGAGAGCACCCCCTTCCGCATTCCTTTTCTTTGATAACAAACACCCAAACCATGTCGGATTTATTCCTGGCTTTGCGCAAGCTGTTCAACAACAACAAGCCTCAAGAGGCTAAGGGAGAAAGCGGGTTCACCGACAGCAGCCTTTCGGTACCCAACCTCGAAGGTACCAGCGGATCCGTCAAATCCGATACCTCTCACTTCAAATGGATGGAAGGAAGGAGATATAACGCCGCCGAAGGGCTGGCTTACATCTTGCCGAGCGACCCGACAGAGGCAGATAGGCTCATGATTGAGCATTTTTTGCTGAAGGAAGTGTTCAGAGGGTAGGTATTCATCTGGATTCGTCGAATAACGCTTGCCATGAAGGAGCTGAGGTGCTTAACCTTTTCCCTTCTCCCCCCCTCCTTCAGCAAAAATTTTCACGCGCCCGTCCACAAACTGCTCCTCCGTGGTGGCCGGGTTCTAGATGTTGGGTAAGTTTTTGCGTAATTCGAATACGGTAGACAATCATTACTGTTTTTTTGAATGCGAACGGCTTTAATGTTTACAAATAATTTCCCCTCTTGACCTTATCCTAGATGCGGACCAGGTACGCAAACCTGTTCTATTATTATTATTATTATATATTTTTTTCCTGTTTTGCGCGCACCCGTTGCCCCCGAGCCACATGCTTTGCCAATCTGTAATGATCCTACCCACTCATCTTCACACCTTACCCACGGGACTCCATGCGTTCAGGCACGTGGTCTCTCGTAAGTACAAATTAACTGTCGATCCCTCCGTAACTGGCACATTGTGCGCACTTTTTCTCATTTTAAATTTTTTGCATGCAGGAAATGGCCTCAGAATACACAGAAGCTGAATTCTTGGGTATGCATGCATCCATTCTGGTCAGTTTTTCCAACCGTTCCCCAAAAGTAATCTGATCTCACCCGTGCCCGCCATCCAAATTTATCCACAAAAAGGCATCGACATCTCCGACGGCTTCCCCGAGAGCATCCGGCCCAAAAACACGACCTTCGTCATCGGCAACGTGCTCGATGGATTGCCCTATCCGGACGCTTTTTTTGACTTCGTCTACATGCGCGCCATGGTCCTCGCATTCACCCACAATGACTGGAAGAACATCATGAAAGAGCTCTTTCGTGTCGTCAAGCCTGGCGGTTACGTTGAGCTTGTCGACGTTGATATGGACGCCCAGAGGATGGGGCCCGAAACCAAAGCCGCTTCTGAAAGATGTGAGTCGAATATTGGTTATTTTCGTTTTCGGTTAGTTTTCGGTTTTCGGTTTTCGGTTTTTTGATTTTTGGTTTTTCGTTTTTGGTTTTTGGTTTTTCGTTTTTGGTTTTTTATTTTACTAGACCCACCCATCTGACTGATAATGCTTATTAATCGCAATCACCATCGATATCGCATCTTTTCACACAGTGTATCAAGGCCTCCAAGCCCGCGGCATTGTCTCCAAGATCGTGCGTAAGTTCCCAACGCTCCTCAGGGAAAACGGCTTCATTGATCCCCACGGCAATTTCGGCTCCGCGCCCATTTGGTGGGGAGGAAAGCTTGGCGATGCAATGGGGCATGCGTGGGAGGGCGCCATAATCGCTATGAAGGTGGGTTTTGGGTGAATTCGGGGAAATTTCCGGTATGCGGTTTCTCGGACCCTTCCTCTCCAGTTTATTTTTGGTTTTGTCGAGAAAAAGTTGTCAGGCACTAACCCGTGTTGCATAAAAAAAAAAAAAAAAAAAAAAAAAAAAACGCCCACTTACCCCAATTACCTCCTGTACTGATTATCCCCATTACCCACACAGCCATTCTACCTCTCCTCGCTCAACTACACCTCGGGGCAGTTCGACAACCTCATCGCCACCATGAAGAAAGAGAACGTCGCCAACGAGACCTACGTCAACTACTACTGGGCGTATGCGCAGCGACCCTTGGCGGACGCGAACCAATGAACCCAAATATACCGGAATAGATGAAAAATGCCTCTTGAGGAGGCCGACGCTTGCACGAGATCCGAGCCCAGACCTCATTGGCACCTTGCCTATGCCTCTCATTTCCTTTTTGTGTGCACAAAATTTACCTCACCGTTGATAGAGCAACCATTCCTCTCCATACACACTGCGTTGCGCAAGTCCGCGGAGAAGATCGCACTTCGCGTTAGAATATGCCCCCGTTTCCATTCATTCATTCATTCCATCCCATTCCATTTTCATCCCATCTTCGCTCGTTTGTATGCCCCCCACTGATTTCCCATCGCACGAACTGCATCTTGCCTTTTTCTGACTCGCAACTATTCGACATCTCATGCACCTGTAAATTATTCCACGTCGGGTTTAGCCGACTGCTTTTCAAGGTACTTAGACTCGTCCACCTTAGATTCGTCATCCGTTGCCGTCTCATCCATTCGCTGTTCATGTATGTTCTATTTCTAGATCAACACTGTAATTATATGCAAAGGGAAGCCATAAAACTCAATAAACATGTCTTCCTGGGAATTCGGTTCCATGCGAGCACGCGCTATAGATCAGATCTACCCCCTTAACGTCAATCCACCCCACCAGACCCAGTCTCAGCCAATAATAATTATTCACGGCGACAACGCCGTCTTGGCCGTCACGCACGTGGATCGTCCCGCCACCACACATTTACGCTAATTGCCCCGTCACGTCCGTGGACACTCCACACTCGCGTCGCGAATCCAAATGAAAAACCACGCCTCGACTCGACCCAGCGCGTCGGCTTCCTTGTGTTGCAAAATAAATTAAAAAAAAAAATAGAACAAAACAAAATAAATAAAAACATGCGAAAAATAAGGTTGCCTATATCCGATAACAATGCGTAACTAGACATTGCTCCCCCACCCCCGCGTCCCCCGACCCCCCCCCACCCTCGCGCCCCCACCCCCCCACGTCGTCGTCGTCGTATTGTTGACATGTGAACGTGACCAGTGTCACCAGCAGTCACTTTCTCCGTTCTGGGTTCTGGAATAGGGGGCTGTGTGGCTGTCGTTAAATTGTGCATCCTCATGTCGGGCAAGCGTTCCTCCCGTTAGTTTGGAAAATTCATACCATCGTCGCTTCCCTTCCCTTCCCTTCCCATCGCTTCAATTCGGCTCGGCTCGGCTCGGCTCGGCTCGGCTCCACCCGGTGCTGAGCGAAGCCCGTCGACATCGCCCCCCCTCCGTCGCAACCGCTTCATCGGTTCACCCGTCTCGGACTCCTCTCCGAACAAACCTAATTGCCAGTGCGACCTTCCAAGGCCCTTTGGGAGAATCCGTGTGTAATCGTCGATTTCAGGACACGACCTCCAATCCCGAACCCCCTCCCCGTCGGCTCCTTGAACATGGACAGAGCAGCCATTCGTCCTGCCCCTCGGGAAATCTCTCGCGTCCGTACCTACGCCCAAGCCGTCGGACCGACGCTAGCAACACCAACGACAGGCCACGCGCGCCGGTTTCGCTTGCGTGCGTGGGGGTTCCAGCGATGAGTCAAGCCAAGACGATCAATCCACGGATCTGGACGACCGTGATCGTAATGGGACCCCTCATGCGATCGGCTCCATCATGCATATACCTGCATTTCGGATCCCGACCTTTCCGCGGGATCATATCCCCGGTATGCCAACAGGCGGGCGTGGTAACATGAACAGGAAGGGCACGACTTGGATATATGCCTCGTTCGGCGTCCAGTCGTACGCAATTTGACACATGATGACAAAGTACTAGCAATCCCACGGGCAATTACGTATTAATGAGCGCAAATACGAAAAGGACATAAAACATCAAATGCGCCACGATAACAGTAAATCCTAAAATGGTAAAACGTTCACGGCTCCCCCATAGACGTAGCCAAACTGCACCCGGAAACCGAAACAACGATACGAAGCAAAAAAAAAAAAAAAAAAAAAGTTATTGTCGTGTGCATATGTATATATCTACATAGAAGAGGGAGAAGGCTACAAGATACAAAAGACGGCTATGACATGCGAAAAAGAAAAAAAAACCCCAATCTGGAGAAGTTGTCCATCCATTTCCGCCAAATATGTCATCCCTACGAAAATGGCAATGCCAAGTATTCCGCTCGCCTAATCTCTTACCATCACCACCTCTACTTCAACCGTCAATCGATCAATCCCATCCACCTTGACTCCACGCTACCCCCCCCCCCTCCCCTAGCCCTCTCCATTCCACCTCACTGCCTCAACTGCCTCAACCTCTCCGTCAGCAAGTCGTCCTCGACGCTCTTCTTTTCCTTCTCCTCGGTGACGAGCAAGGCGGCGGAGCTGGGCTGCATCTCGCCCAGCTCCTGCTTGAGCTCGAGACCGTGTTCGTCCGCCACCTGCTGCATAAGCGTGTCCACCTCGTCCTGCGGCGTCGTCAACGTCGTCGTCCCGGCCATCGCGCCCTCCATGTATTCCGTCTGTACATCCAGGTCCTCGAACTGCTGCTCAAATTTGTCCATTACCATCGAGATCTGCAAGGGAATGGCGAGGATGAATGCAGGTGAGTGATAATGGAAAAAAGTATTAGATGGATGGCCATTGAACAGTGATTCTTGCACCCTCCGAAAAAAAAAAAAAAAAAAAATCTATATGTCTTGGTCGGTTGGGTACCAGCAACCATTGGAGAAAATTCCTCCCGTAACTCCGAAGGATAATAATAAAAATATATAAAATTTGCCCCCCTGCGAAGCAAACCCACCTTCTCCAAATTCATAGACTCCATTGCCTTGTCCATTCCCTTCACCACGCTCGTCATAGATTGAGTAACCTAGTGATAATAAAGAAAAACGACGATGCGGTTGAGGTGTACAGAATTATTTCTCTCTACACCGGACCATCGCGATCCATCTACCTCCTTTACCCTTGCCTTGCCTTCCCCAGCCCCACCGTCATACAACAATAGAAAAATTGCGAAAACCTACCCTCCGCATTGTCACAGCGGTCTGCACACGGCTCGCGACGGCGTCGATGCGCGACCCCAGCCGCAGCAGGTTCAAAGACTCGTTCTTCTTGCGGATAGCATTGGCAGCGTAGATGCGTGCACCCTCCATGTTGCCTTGCTGGATGGCCTAGTTAAATTTTCCGCGGTAAAAAAGGACAAAGCACACGAATGGGTGGAGATTTCAAAAACACCATCGGGTCGTTTTTACGAGTGAAAAATAACGTGGGATACGAACGGTCTTCAGTTTGACCTTCTCGGTGTTTTCATCCTTTGTGCATTTCTTGGCCTGGCGCTGGAGCTGCTTGGCAGTGAACTGGAGCGATTTTCATTGACGAAGGGAGGAGGGAGGGGGGGGGTTAATTTTGTTTAGGTAATCAGGTGGAGAGAGTCTCGGGAATGAACCCTTGTGGGGGCGGTTTGTTTACCTTGAGCTGGAACAGGTTCTCTGTCAAAAGGGAAATGTGAAGGTAAATGGGAGGGTGGCGGAGTTGAGGATGTTGACGTCGTCAGGGTTTGTGACAAACAAAAGGATAACAAGGTTTGAATTGTGACCAACGCACTCTCAAGATTGGCGCTCATTGTTTGAGGAAGTGTTTGAAGTGGGGGTGTGTGTAAAGGGGGGGGAAGGCGGAATGGATGGTGGTGCCAAGGGACTCAAGGGGTCAAAAAGACGGGGTCGGCACATGACCGGGCCATGACGTGCTCTCTCAAGCCTGGCCCATCACCATCACCACACAGGTCCACCCTCGCGCCAACACACTGCTTAGCGACCCTCCCCCCATCCTCGTCCATGCCCTACCTGGCTACCTGGCTCCCCCATTGCCTTGTCAACCATGACAGCAACCATGACAGCATTTTGCTGTCTCCGTCGATCGACTCTTACTGAGATGTTACATAATCATCTAATCGACACAGCTCGCCACGTGATGTCCTGTGCTCTTTACTCAACCCAAACCAGCCCATGTACTCCACATCTCGTCTCCTCCGACTCCGCTGACCATTG
>RBNI01001267.1:0-23363 GCA_003990745.1 Jimgerdemannia flammicorona | reverse complement strand
TTTTTTATGATTCCTATTATGATTTCCGTCTACCCTCATTTTTGGAGAATATAAAATAAACTGTCTTCTGATCCGGCTTCGGATGGGTGGCGTTTTTTCCAAGTCATTTATGCGAGTTGCAGATCAACCTCATTGCTGACGTTATCGGTGGGCCCGAATCTGGGAGTTGCATACATCCAGAACCCCTGGCTCATAAACTTGCGGAAAATAGCAAGACACCTGTGTTTGCTGACAGAGCATAATGTTTTTTACGCTGCCTAATCTGGGCGCATTTGTTCCATCATAAAGCTGGGGAAGGGTTTGAATCTGCTCAAAAAAAAAAAAAAAAAAAACACAAAAACGACCCCCGCGGCGGAACCACGAAAAGGAGCGGCGGCGGCAGCGGGTCACCATGACGTACATCAATCGTGGAGATTACCCTCCATATGATCTCAACACACATCTGTTCTGGGGGTGGGGGGGTAGAGCTTGTTGTAAACATCTGGGTACATTCCATTTCTCAAAGCGAACTTTATATTTGTTTATAATCATTCATCGTCTTACAAACATAAAACAAAAATGTAATACCCCCAATTTGATGACAGTTGTCTATGCCGTTTTCCCCATGATCAATGAAAACATTCGCTTCAAAGATATCGCCAGAAAAAACCGAAAACCAACAAATAGTATTCAAGTGATGAGTTCCTCACATCTATATCACGCGTGTCGGCAGCACTAGCCGAAGTGCTTAGTACGTTTGAGCAAATAGAGTGGATTGAGGTGATCCAACCTCTATTGAGCCCAAGGTACACATAAATATTATCCGTATTCCGATTGATCGGCACCTGCCACACTATATCAACAACACATAGGTACCGATTGGTACCTTTGTGAATAGTCACGCTAATTTTGATCGGTGATAGATAATCGACATCAGTGGTGCTGGTTTGTCTCCAGTTCACTCAGTCAATCGCAAAGCAAAGCAAGTACCACACAAGTCACACCCACTTTCATAACCAACCTAATTTTCTCGACAACAACCAAAATGGCCAAGAAACCTTCCACTTTTTTCTTCCTCGTGCTCGTCGCTCAAGCTCTGCTTGCCATACTCAGCATCGCCAATCCCATCCCCGAACATAGCAACAAGCACCAGAAGCGAGACAGTGGATGCGGCCTTGGTGCCTGCGCTCCGTGCGTGACCAATTGCAATCCCGCCGCAACACCGCGAATCAGGATTGCTGCAATGTGGCCTTTGAGAACTGCAAGCATGTGTCAACTAACGTATGCGAGAATTGCGATACCGCGTACTGTGCCAACAACGGTGCGTGTTGCCAGGACAACAAGCTGAATTGCCACAATGTGGTTCTCAAGGCCAAGCGCGACGTCGACGGTGGCGTCGAAAAGCGGGGCGGTGGATGCCAGACTTTAGGGAGCAGACGTTGAGGCCTCCTATTTGGTTTTTTTTTTTTTTTTTTTTTTTTTTTATAGTCACTTGGACTCCAACCTTTATTAATACACCTGTCTACCCTCTATATAATACACTGTGCCCACCCCTATCTGATCCCCCTAGGGGGTCTCCCCTCCCCCCCACTCCCTCTCAATGAAAGACCACTACACCATTCACCATTGCCACCTGTCTACCACTCTGTTCACAGATCCCTTCCACCAGATAGTGACATCACCCACCTGGGGACTCCAACCAACCCACCACCCCATTAGCAAATCTCCCACCAACTCCTCCCATCTTAACAACTTCTTCTGTGTACCCATCCTCCACCCCTCCTTAAACACAAAGAGCCAATGTTCAGTCAGCCCTACCCATATAGCTAAAACTCACCCTACAGTGAGCCATCCATTTCCCACACCACCCATTAATCTAGATTTCAAATCCTCCCAGTACCCTTGCTCCCCATCTGGCCTCCTCTTCACACCCAGCCTATCTTCCACTGCTATCCAAAAGTTCTCTAGAACCTCATACTCTCTCAGCCAATTTTCTGGCATCTACACAAATCCCCCAACTTGCTCCACATCATAACACTTCTCATAATCTAATTGGCCACCATCCACTAGATGACCAGCATGGAAATTCAATATGATATTCCTCTGTAGCATTCTCTACTATATTACCCAGAACTTGGGAGGAAGCCACCTCTGCACCTGAGCACTCTATAACCAGACTTTTGCCCAGTCCCACTCCTCACCAATCCTCACTGCCTGCCAACTGCTTGGCCAAATATCCTGACCAAGTCCCTGCTGATACTCCACTCTATTACTAATATCAAACTCAGTAAGTGGAATATCCCTCAGAAGCAGTCTGTCCCATCTCCACATAGCTGGTCCCTATAGCATCTCTCTCTCATTGCTCTACTAGTGTAGATCAATGTGGTACATATGCTCTATCTACTACCCTCCCACTAAAAGCCCTTACACCATAGCTGGTAGCTTCCATCTAGGCCCATCAGAGATAGCAAATCTCTCAATAACCCTCAAGAGGAGAATCTCATCTCCCACATCTTCTGCAATAGTGGCACCAATCCCCTCTCTGTAGTTCAATAGTCCTTTTCAACCACCAAGCTTACAGGCAGTGCAGCCTCTTAGGAAAATCCACAAGGCCTAGTTCTCTCCTAATCACCAGTGTTGTAAGAGTATCCCAACTGATCTGGGACCACCTCTCTGCCCAAATCCAATCTCTAGTCAGTTTTATCAGTCGTTTCACCACTCAAGCTGGAAAGTTCAAGTGATAAGCCATATACTATAGCTTGGAGAACTAGTAGACATTCAGAATCAATACCCAACCTACTAGGAAGATGTGGTGACCTCCCCAACCTCTAAGAGCCTCCCCCCAAATGGCCACCCTTCTCTCCCATCACACCCATAGCAAGACAGATCCATATACAGAAAGGAAGATACCCAGATACCACACCACCTCTCCTGTAGAGACAATTGTTCCAATATCCCCTCCCACTAGCCCATTTTCCAACACCATTATCTTACACTTATACCAGTTGAGTTTTGCCTCAGAGTGTGCCTCATATCATTTTACTGTCTCCTTAAGTGCCTCAATATCTGCCACTGAGCCAAGTCCAACTACCATATTATCAGCAAAAGCCCCCACCTTCTACACTACACTATATATAGAGAGCCCTGCTATCTTCTATTGAATCCTATCCATCAAAGATTCCAATGAAAGAACATAAAAAATAGGAAATAGTAGATCCCCCTGAGGAACTTCTCTTTCTAAGAAAAATACCAGACCCTGGTGATCATTACACATCAGAGCTACCCTACTGCCCTCCAACAGATTTAATATAGAAGCTTGAAATTGGAGAGAAACACTAATCCTATCCAGTACCTTGCCCAGCCATACTCACTGAACTCAGTCATAAGCCTTCTCCTGGTCCAGAAGCATGATCAGCCTCCAGTTCTTCCAATCCTCCCTCCTCCCTTTGTCTTTGTACAACAAGGTTACCAGCCCTAAGTCCTACTCTCCAACCCACTCACTATTCAGAAGAACATAGTCACAGAGGGCTGCTATCTCTCCTACCACTCCAGGGACCTTCATTATCTTCTTTCAAAAGTCTCAAGATAACCCATCCTCTCCTGGTACTATCCTAAGCTTAGTCACTACCAGGACTCTCTGGACCTCCTTCTCTTGGACTAGTAGTATCAAGTCTCCAAGGCCCTCTACTGGCAGCAGTTCCCACTTCTCCAGTATGTCACCAATCACCTCCTCATCTGCACCCCCTTCCTCCTCACTCTATAGACCCCTCCACTTCTTCTTCAGTACTCCCAAGATCTGTTACATACTATGCATTATTTTCCCCTCTACATTAAGAACCTCATCCCATCGATGTCACACCCTCCTAGCTTAGAGGAGCCTTGACAAATACCTAGTAGGCCTCTCTCTCTCCTCAAGCCCCTGCCACCTTAGTCTGGCAGCCATTTCTTTCATATGAATCTCCTCCTCCTCTCTCAGTATCTGTTGTAGCTTTACTATCTCTAATTTTGCTTGCTCCAACCTCCAATCATCCACCCCTTCAGAAGAAATCAAATCAGTCCATTCTATCTGCAATCTAATCAACTGATTAGAAGCATACCTTACTCTTGGTTTCACTTATATTGAACCAATACACACCCCCTTAGCATACCTTACTCTCTTTCTTCTCTGCCTCCCAACCTCTCTACCAGCTCCTCTCCAATAAACCCTTGCAGCTTCCTTCAGCCTCATCCAATAGATACCCACAGATGAACCCTTATATATCCAGCTAGTAATCTTTACTTAGATATCCTCCACTCACAGGTCCCACAACACCTTCTCAGTCAGCAGAGAGGAGTTAAGGCACCAATGTCCAGATCCATCTCCACTCCCCCCAAACTGCCTCTACCCTAATAGCCCCCAGTGATCAGACTACAGACACCACTTCACCTCTAGAGTCCTTTTTTTTTTTTTTTTTATAGTCACTTGGACTCTGCCTTTATTACCAGTCTATGAATAAGTATATAACATCACCACTCACTACCCAATTCCCATAGGGGGACTCCTCCCCACCTCCTCACAGATAAAGATCACCCTTTCACCAACTATACCCACTCTCCCCCTACTCTGTCCACAAATTTTCACCACTAAGCGGCATCTCCGACCACCCTGCAGCCCACAACCAAGCCACCAGCCTGTTAAGGTGTCCTCTATAAGCCCATGCCACTGCAACAACTGGTCCCCTAAGCCCTGTTGACTTCCATCCTCAAAAACAAATAGCCAGTGACTGGCCAGCTCTACCCAAATAGCTAACACCCAGCCCAAAGTTATCCACTCCTTCCCTATCCCTCCTACCAATCTATTCCTCAAGTCCTCCCACCTCCCCCATACTTCATCTCTCCTATATCGTACCCCCAAGCATTCCCCAATTGCCTGCCAAAAGTCCCCCAACACCTCATACTCTCCTAGCCAATGTTCAGACATCTGTATATAGCCCCCCTCCTGCCCTACATTATGGCACTCCTCACAGTCAAAGCAACCCCCTATGATAAGGTGCCCTGAGCAAAAGTTGAGCATAACATTCCTCTGCAGCATATGCCACCAGACCACCCAGTACTTTGGTGGCATCCACTTTCTCACTGTGGCACTCCAGGTCCAAACACCATGCCAGTCCCACTCTTCACCAATTCCAACACCTTGCCAACTGCTGGGCCACAGATCCTGGCCCGGTCCCCTTTGGCATTTCATTCTATCACCAATGTTGAACTCAATTAAAGGAGTGCCACCCAGCAGTATGCGATCCCATCTCCACATCACCAGGTCCCAATCCTCCTCTCCTTCATTCCCCTGCCAACGAATTCCAATGTGTTGCACCCCCTCTGCTATCCTCCACCAAAAACCTTTATATCACAGTCATTCAGTGTTCTGAAGCCCAACCAATGAGAGGAGGTTGCCAGTTGAGCCCCTTGACAATGACCGCCTCTCCCAGATCTTCTGTATCAGAGGAACCCAACCACCTCCTCTCAATTCCACGGCCCTCTTCAGCCACCATGCCCGCAAGCAGTGTAGCCATTTTGGAAAGTCAACCAGTCCAAGACCACCTCTCGCCACAGGTAGGGACAAGATCTCCCACCAATCTGACTCTATCTTCCAGCCCAAATCCATCCCTTCACTGTCTTCACCAATCTCTTCACCACCCAGGCTGGGAAGTCCAGATGATATGCCAGATACCACAGCTTCGGTAGCCAGTAGATATTCAAAATTGAGACCCATTCTGCCAGAGAAAATTGTCTTCCCCCCCAACTCTGCAGGGCCTCCTCCCAGATTCCAATCCTCTGCTCCCACCAAAGTCTGGGCAGAACTGACCCATAGACTGACAAATAGATGCCCAAGTACTGTACTGCTTCACCAGTGGAGATGATTGTTCCTATGACCTCTCCTCCCACCAGACCATTGCCAAGCACCATTGTTTCACACTTATGCCAATTCAGCTTCACTCCAGAGTTCTCCTCATACCACTCTACAGTCTTCTTGAGCTCTTCAACATCAGCAATCGAACCCAAACCAACCACCATGTCGTCTGCAAAGGCCCCAACTTTTCAACTAATGCCAAATACAGAGAGTCCTCCTATCCTCTGCCTAATTCTATCCATAAGGGGTTCCAGGGAAAGAGCATACAAAATGGGGGACAGTGGGTCCCCCTGGGGCACCCCCCTACCCAAGGGGAACACCACTCCTCTATGACCATTACACATGAGCACAGCCCTACTCCCTTCCAGTAGACTGACCATTGCTGACCGGAATTGGAATGGAACCCCTATCCTATCCAAAATTTTTGCCAGCCAGACTCTTCGTACCCAGTCATAGGCCTTCTCCTGGTCCAAGAAGACTAGATGTCCATCCAGTCCACAGGCCCTTGCCCCTTCAATAATTCCATGTACTCAGGCAGTGCCATCCCTGATGAGCTGACCACCCACAAATCCCCTCTGCTCAACACTCACGACTTGCTGGGCCACCTTCTGTAGTCTAGCCACCACCACCTTAGTCACCAACTTTCTGTCCATATCTAACAACATTATCGGCCACCAGTTCTTCCAATCCTCCTGCCTTCCTTTGTTTTTATAAAGCAGCATCACCAGCCCAAGGTCCTGCTCCCCACCCACCTCCCAGTCTGTAGAATGAAGTCACACAATGCTGTCATCTCTCTCATTACTCCTGGGACTCCAACCATTCGCTTCCAAAAGTCCCAGAGCAGACCATCCTCTCCAGGTGCTGTACCTGGCATTGTCACGGCAAGAACCTAGTGGATCTCATTTTCCTGTACAGGCATCACCAGGTCACCTAGCCCCTCAACTTGTGGTGGGTGCCAATCCTCCAATGTTCGGTCAATAGTTGTGGCATCTGCCCCACCCTCCCCCTCACTCCACAATCCACTCCATCTCTCCTTCAGCGATCCAAAAATGTCCTGTATACTATGCACCAGTACACCATCTGAGTCCAACACCTCTTCCCACCGTTGTTGTACCTGTCTTGCCCTAAGAGCCCTTGTAAGAAACTTGGAAGGCCTCTCCCCTTCCTCCAAATCCTACCAGTGGAGCCATGCTGCCAAGCTCTGTACCCTTACCTCTTCCTCTTCCCGCAGCACCTGTTGTAGTTCCCCAACCTCCATTTTCGCCCTCATTAACCTCCAATCCTCTTCTCCCTCCAACATCTTCACCCTCACCCACTCCTCCAGGAGCCTAGTCAATCTAGTAGAAGCCCACCGTACTCTACACCTCCTCTGCTTCCCTGCCTCCTTGCCAGCCTCACTCTAGTAAATCTTGGCCATCTCCTTCATCCTCAACCACCGAACCCCAACTGAGGCACCTTCCTGCTGCCAGTTCTCCACCCTCAGCTGAATGTCCTTAGCCCACTCATCTCACTGGGTCTTGTCATCTAATAAAGAGGAATTGAGTTGCCAATGTCCAGGCCCATCCCCACTTCCCCCAAAGCACTCCTGTCCCAAAAGCCCTCAGTGATCTGACCATGGACACCATTCCACCTCCAGTGACTTCTAAACATCAAGGCCCCAGCAGCTGGCAGTCAAAATCCAGTTGATTCTTGTCCCCAGACCTCCTGCCCAATGTGTATATACTCTCCTATTCTCCCAGTACTCCCTACCAGCATCTACCAGTGCACTTAGTCTTTTGACCTCCTCCCATGCCATCAGTCCTCCACTCCTGCTCTCAGCACTTTGTCTGCCATCTGTTCTATCCAAAAGTATGTCCCGAACCATATTGAAATCTCCCCCAAGCATATCCACCCCAGCCTCTACAAAGCTCCCACTCTCCTGCAGATCTTTCACCCAATCTATCTGCTTGCCCTATACCATAGGACAGTAACAGGAGCCAACTGTAACTGGCTCTCAGCCTGCACGAATTCACTCACTCCAGACCAGTCTCTCCCCCCAGCTCCTCACATCCTGTATCTCCCCTCTGCCTTTCTGAACCAAAATCCCAACCTTGCTCTTCCAAATCGCCACACCTCCCCATTCCTTCGTTCACTCTATCTTATCAGAATCATCCTCACACCTGACATCCTGCAAGAGGAAGAGATCGGCCTCCAATCTCTTCATCCAAGTAAAAATGTTCCTATGTCAAGCAGCACTCTGTAACCCATTCACGTTTAAAGAAAAAATGTTGGTATAATGAAATATGTTATGTTGACAATCACTCTCTACTGCTCTATGTTCATCTCCTCTTGCGCTGTGTCCAGATTGTATTCCGCAGCCACCTCCTCCTCTTCTACCCTCTGAGCCTCTAATCCAGCCAGCAATTCATTTATCTCTCTGTCTGCCTTCTCCTCAAACTCCTCTCGGTATTCTATGCATGCCTCCTGCCAGAGCTGCAGTCCATGACATTTGTTCCAACAGTATTCTGCCCTCTCTCCAGCAACAACTGCCATCTCTGCCTCCCTCTCCTTTTCTACCTCATACCCTTCCTCCTCTAGGTATACTGCCAGAATTTCCGCCTTCAATGCCTTCATTACTCCATCTGTCTGCAGTATCCCTGCCCAATGCTCATCACTCATCACTCACAAGTCCACCTCCCCCAACTCTTCCGCCACCAAGTTATTCATCATCTGACACATCCAAAGTAAGTTCCCCACCTCCTTCTCCCCTGGAGTCGCCAGCCTCCCTCCCTCCAACATTGTGGTGTCAGCTCCAGTACTTGCAGACTCATCCCATACCTCCGGGACATCCACCAGTTCCTCCTCACCAGCTGCCACCCCCTGTCCTCCATACACCACCTCTGGAACTCTGAATTGTACTCTCTGGGTCCCTCGCATAGGCACATCTTCTTCTGCCCTGTTTCGGGAAGCCGGGCCATGCCTGATAAGAGGGGTAGGGGTAGGGGAGCCCTCCCAGTTCTCCTCCCAAACCTCTAGTGTGCCATCAGCATATAGATCCTTACTAGTCTTCTCCTTGTCCTCCTCTGCCTCCTTCTTGTCCTTCCTCTCCCCCTCGCCAGCCCAGACACTCACTTCGGCACCCCTGGTGCCCTTCACCTTGCTTGTATTTCCCAGCGGTCTGTTATCCAGCTTGGCCAGCAGCTCTTTCTGTCTCTTATACCCCTGAGCCCTTTCCCACTGCTCTTTGGTCACTCAAGTCTGCTTTCCATCCACCACCTCCAAGTGCATCAACTCTACAAAAGCCGCCCAAGCCTTCGCATGCCTCTCTACAGTACCATCCATCTCCTCCAGCACTTCCAATAAATCCTCCTCCTCCTCCTCACTTCCCTTCACCCTCGTCACCTTACACAAAATCACTCTCCAGACCATTGCCGAAGGCCAGTCCCTCACCTTCCCAGTAGCTTCCTTCCCAGCCAGCTGAATCCTCATATCTACATCACCAGTCCTGAGCGAGGTTCCTTCCCAGACCCTGAATCCAATATCCACCACCTCTCCATATTCTGCTATGAAATCCTCAACCCTCTTTCTTGTCTCCATCGCCATCACCATCAGCACTCCTTTCACCAGCAGTTGGACCACCCTGGGATCCCACTTCAGACAATGTGCCATCAGAACACACACCTCCCCAACTATCAATCCAACCTTCAGTGCCTCCTCCAATAGTGCTGCCTCCTCAAAACCCACCTCCACTCCCTCCAGTCCCTTCAGAAACTTCACCAACACAGCTCCGGCCACCTGCTTAGCAATGAGCCCCAGCACCATTTTCGCCGTCACCGCTAGGCCCCAGAAGCACAGTGTAACCGCAAATGCTGAGATTGATTTTTTGAGCAACGGGGCCACCGCCAGACCCGTTACACCATCCACCAAGTCCCCTTGTCTTCCAAGCCTCAGTCGCTCAGCCTCACTATCAGCCGTCACATATAGATTTTTTTCCAGATTGATAGTCCTGTTGCCATCAGCAGTCACACTCCCCCCAGCCGCTACTCCCCCAGCTCCACTGTCCCCCCTTCCAAGGGCTGCTCCCCCCTGCACCATCACCTTCTCAGTCACCTTGCCCTTCCTCAGCCAGCCCTCTAGCCCTGATACCTGCTCTCTCCCCTTTACCATCTCCACAAAGCTCGCCCTCCCAGATCCTGAACCTCCGCCACCTCCTCCACCCCTTCCACGTCTACCTGCCAGCAGCCCCCTCATACTCCCCCCCAGCCCAGGACCCCTCCCCACCTACTGCCAGTCAAAAGTGCTTGGGCCACCCTGCTCAGTACACACCTCAGGTTGCCTGTTGGTCACCATGTTGTTAGTCTCTTTTCTCCAAAAATGATGTTGTAAGTGCTCTCCAAAGGTTGTATAACCTGAATGATACTGGAAGAAGGATGTCACCTCTAGAGTCCTCTAAACATCTACACCCCAGCATTTGGCTATCAGAATCCAGTCAATCCTCATACCCAGTTCATTCACCTAGTATATGTAGACCCTCTTTTCTCCCCACTGTGTTCTGCCCATATCCCCTAAGGAGCTAAGGTTCTCTACCTCCTCCCATATATCTAGACCACTACTCCTCCTACTAGCACTCCTCTCTCTATCAGTTCTATCTAACTATGGATTTCACACCATATTAAAGTCACCTCCCAGAACATCTACTCCTTCCTCCAAGAGAATGCCCTCTTCCAAAAGATCCCTAATCCACCCAATCTGCTCACCTCTAGCCATAGAGCAGTAGCAGGAGCCAACTCTCACTAGCTCTCACCCAGGTCAATGTCATTCTCCCTAGACCAAACAGTCACCCCAGCTTCTGATTCCACCCAAATCTCCTCTACTCCTTCTCATCAGAATTGTCACTTTGCCAAACCAAGCAGTAGCTCTCCCCCATTCTCTAGTCTACTCCACCTGATCCTCCTTATTCTTACACTACACATCCTGTATTAAAAATAGATCAGCCTCCAATCCCTTAAGCCAAGTAAAAATATTCTTAAACTACCCAGATCCCCTTAACCCATTTATATTTAGAGAGAAAATGTTAGTTATACTATTTATAAGCAATAATGTTATAATGTTAATTATAAATCTCATTCTCTACAAATCCACATTCAACTCCTTCTATGCTAAGTCCAAGTCATATTCAGCAGCCAGTACCTTCTCTTCAGCCACCTTTGCCTCCAACCTGACTAGAAGTTCAGCCATCTCTCCATTCTCTTTTTCCTCGAAGTCCTCACAATACTCCAGGTATGCCTTCTGCCAGAGTTGTAAACTGTGATGCTCTGCCAATAGTAGGCAGCCCACTCACCAGCAATGACTGTCAGCTCAGCTTCCCTCTCCTTATCAATCTCATATCCCTCCTCTTCTAGGAAAATTACAAGTACCTCTGCCTTCAGTTCCTCCACCACCCTATCTCTACATAGAATCTACACCCAATGCTCCTTACTTATCACTCACAGGTCCACTTCCCCCAACTCCTCAGCTGCAAAGTTATCTATCATCTTGCTCATCCACAGCAGGTTTCCCACCTTCTTCCCTCCAGGCATCCCTGGTCTTCCCACATCCAGCATTGTGGTATCTGCCCCTATACTGGCAGTTTTATACCACCCCTCCTCTGGGATATCCACCAGCTCATCCTCACCAACTGCCACCACCTGTCCTCCTTTTATCATGTCAGGAACCCCAAAGTATACCCACTGAGTGCCCCACATTAGCTCATCCTCTGCTGTCTGACCTCTCACAGCTAGACCCCACCTGACCAAAAGGAGAGTATTATCTAAGACCTGTTCTCAGACTTCGAATGTACCATCTACAAATGGGTCCTTATGTGGTGCCTTCCCAGCCCCATCCAGGCCCTCCTCTACATTTCCTCCTCTCTTACTAGTCCAGATACTCACCTTTATGCCTTCAGACTTCTCAGTACCCCCAGTCTTCATCTTCACCCCTCCTTCCATACTCACTAGTAGCTCCCTCTACCTTCTACACCCTTGAACCCTCTCCCACTGTCTCTTATCAGAGCAAATATATTTCCCATCAATAATCTCCAGATGCATCAACTCTACATACAACTTCCAGGCCTTCACCCTCTGCTTGACAGCTCCACTCAACTCCTTCAGAGCCTCCAACAAGTCCTCCTCCTTCTCTTCACTCTCTTTCACCCTCAACACCTTATAGACAAATGCCCCCTACATCATCACTGAAGACTAGTCACTCATCTTCCCCATGGCCTTTCTCTCAGCCAGTCTAATCCTGATGTTAACATCACCTATCCTGAAGGTGGTCTCCTCCCACATCTAGAAACTGATATTGACTACATTGCCATACTTTGCCATTACCTCCTCTACTCTTCTCCTAGTCTCAACCTTTGTCACTGTAGGCACTCTCTTCATCAGTAACTACACCACCCTGGGGTCCCACCTCAAATACCACATCATAGAGACCACCACCTCTCCTACTGCTATTCCAGACTTCAAAGCCTCCTCCAATAGGCCTGCCTCCTCAAAACCCACCTCCACCCCCTCCAATCTCTTCAGAAACTTCACTGAGGCCACTCCAGCCACTTGCTCCAAGATAAGCCCCAAAACCATCCTCACTGTCACTACTAAGCCCCTGAAATACAAGGTCACAGTGAACTCTGAGATTGACTTCTTGAGTAATAGAGCCACTGCTAGCCCTGTTACAGCATCAGCTAGGTCCTCCTTCTGCTTCGGGCCCATCTGCTCAGCCCTTCTATCAATAGTCACATCTGGATTTTTTTTCCAAATTCCCAGTCATGTTACTATCAGCAGTCCTGCCTCTACTCTCTTTAGCTACTCCACTAGCCCTACCTCCCACTGACTGAGATCCAGCACCTCTAACTTCATCTTCTTTCTGCTTCTCCTTCCTTCTGGCCTACCTGCCACAAGCTCCCACCAGTCAACCTCCAGCCCTCAGTATGTCTGCAAAGCTCCTCTCCTCCTGCCCTCCAGCCCTACCACCAGTGCTGCTTCCACTGCCCAAGCTGCCCTGCCCACTCAGACCACTGAAAGACCCCATTCTAAGCCCATACTCTCATCCAACATGTTACCAGTTGAAGGCCCCAGATCCACCTGACCTAGTATATGTATCTGCTTGCTTGATGATTACTATAATCTTAGTATCTTTCTCTAATAAACAGGTCAAAAGTATATTTCAAAGTTTGTGTTATGTGAGTGGTAATGGAGAAAGATACTGACCATCCTTGCCATCACTGCCAAGCCCCTAAAATACAAGGTTGCAGTAAACTCTGAGATCAACTTCTTGAGTAATAGTGCCACCACCAGCCCCATCACACCATCAGCCAGGTCCCCCTTCCACTTTAGACCCATCTGTCCAACCCCCCCATCAATGGTCACATCTGGATTTTTTTCCAGATTCCTAGTCATACTGCCATCAGCAGTCCTGCCTCTACTCCCAGCAGCTACTCCACTAGCCCTACCTCCCACCAGCTGAGGTCCAGTACCTCCAACTTCCTCTTCTTTCTGCTTCTCCTTCCCTCCTCCTGCCTGCCTGCCACAAGCTCCCACCAGCCAACCTCCAGCCCTCAGCATGTCTGCAAAGCTCTTCCCCTTCTGCCCTCAGCCCCACCACCAGTGCTGCTTCCACTGCTCGAGCTGCCCTGCCCACTCAGACCATCAAAAGACCCCATCCCAAGCCCATACCCTCATCTGACATGTTGCCAGTTGAAGGCCCCAGGTCCACCTGACCTAGTATGCATGTCTGCTTGCTTGTTGGTTGCCATAACCTTAGTATCTTTCTCCAATAAAACGGGTCAAAAGTGTATTTCGAAGTTTGTGTTACGTGAGTGGTAGTGGAGAAAAGATGGATGACCACGGCCTCTTATTTGGTTATCGCAGGAGACAATCACGTCCTTCTCGTAGACCCAGATAAATATCCATTGTTGTGTGTTCAGATTCTTATGGCACGGGTCTTGGGGAGGGGGGGGGGGTGGGGTTGGCGTGATTGACATCGGAGAGATGGATGGACGCCGCTGTGCCAGCGATGAAGTATGTGATGGGCAGAAGAGTCGTTAGAGAGACGATTTTTCTAGTATCTCGGGACGAAAAGGAACAAGATGGGTGGAACAATGCGAGGCAGGATGAAACGGAGCGATGCCTTACAAAATGATAAGGGGAAACGCAAGAAGGTAGGACGAAGAGGACAAAGAGCAATGCTCGACAAGCCGTGTACATTGGCCATCAATAGCCAAGAGGGACCGTTAGCCATCATTAGCCATAAATCACTGTAACGGCTTAGACAAATTGGACAAAGAGCAATGCTCGGCAAGACGCCATTAATAGCCAAGGAGGACAGTTAGCCATATTGGCCACAATTCCTTGTACGGTATGTAATTATGACCGATTATTAAGGGTTCTGTGTCCAGGGCATTTTCGGCATATGCCAGTTATGGAAAAGTGTCTTACAAACGCAAATATCTCAAAGCAGGGTGGCAGTCACGCGCGAAAAAGTCAAAAGGCCATCCCGCCCGAACTAACGAACTGGACAGCTCATGTCAACTTCCATCCCAATGTCGACTATTATTCCAACTTCCACGTATGTTATACCTGTGAGTCCTGAAACCCACCGATCCACCGAACAAAAGCTCGTGGTCAATCGCTACGTTGACCCTGCTGCGAAGGGAAACTCCACGATCTGTTTCTTATTCTGCCACGCGAACGGCTATCACAAGGAGTTATGGCACCCGATCATGCGGCGCCTCCGCGACAACTCCCGCGACAAGGACCGCTACGATCTTGAGTTATGGGCCTTCGATTGCCGCAACCAAGGCGACAGCGCCATTGTGAACGAAGACGTGCTGGACGATTACTTCAGCTGGAACGACTACGCGCGAGACGCCCTCCAGGTCGTCGATGCTTGCAACGTGAAACTTGGCGCAGTGGCGCTCGTGGGCGTCGGCCACAGCTTCGGTGGGACAGCCCTCGTCCTCGCCGAGTCTCTTCGCCCGGGCACCTTCACCTCACTCGTGTCAGTCGATCCGGTGCTCTTCCCTGACTTCATGCGCCCGTACTTCCCGCGAATGAACCCATTGGCCGCGGCCTCCAAAAAGCGTCGCCAACTCTGGGCGTCACACGACGCCGCGCTGGCCTCCTTTCTCCAGAAACCGTTCTATCAGCGTTGGGACCCGGAAATGGTGGCTATCTATGCACGAGACGGACTGCGCCGTGTGCCGAGTTCGCTAACGGAGGAGGTGACGCTCAAGTGCACACGTGATCAAGAGCAAGTGACATTCACGTACGACCAGGACTCGTTCTACGACGCGTTCAACGCCCTTCCGAGCCTGGCCGCGCCCGTGTGGTTTATGTTCGCAGACAAGTCTGAAGTCATTACGCCCCAGATGGGCGAGCTTATCGCCAGCAGACCGCCCGTGGCATCGGCCGTCTTTCTCCGGGACACGGGTCACTTGGTTCCGATGGAGAAGCCGGACGAGGTCGTGCGTGTGATTGAACGGGCCGTCCGCACGGACGTAGTTGGACGGTTGGGGACGTTATTGGAGACGGATGGGCGACAGGACGTGAGGGCTAAGTTATGATGTGATGGGAGACGAGATTGGCTATAGTCGTGGAGTTGTAGGATTTACTGGTTATCGAAACTATCTTTTAGTGTTCGTCGATATGCTTGAATATAGCTAAGAAAAAATCGTAATGAGCATAGCAAGTCGATCAGAATCAGAACAAAATATATATTAAACAAACAAATCAAGCTTGTCCGGAAATATTCTCTCCCTCATGCCTGGTTTCACCTTTTAATCCCTTCTAAATGACTTTACCCCGCGATAATCTTGACATCCGGAGCCTGACGTATTTACCTCGATAACAACCTCAACAACCTCCTGTCAAAGCCCAGCGTCAATGACCAACGCACGGCAATTTTCAACAGAACCCATTAGATCCCTGATATGACCCATATTGCTCCATGGTCATCTCTCGCGCCACGACAAACCTCGTTTGGGAATCCGAAGTCAAGCAGGCCTACGGGCTTGAGGGTCCCGCAGAACGAACACAGCTAACCCAGTAAATGTATGGCGGAGGAGCAGAAGATGCCCAAAGGCTTCTATAACCGCAGCCGAAGATCATATTGACCGAGGCAAATGAAAAAAAAAAACATGCTTCAATTGTCCAAACTACATAAGGCATTTGTATAATCAGCGCTCAGTGACGTTACCCTCGATTAAAAAGAAAATAAATAAAAATAAAAAAAATTCCGAGCAACCAGATTCGAACTAGTGACCTAAAGATGACAGTTTACACTACAGTCTTCCGCTCTACCAACTGAGCTATGCTCGGGAAATTGTTATCACATGGGTGGCATAATTAATTAATATCTCACTTAACTACTAACACGTGACATTAACGGGAAGACGAGGCTTATGAATATTGTTTGGTGAACATTATACCACGTGGCGACAGCCCTCTGTACTCCAACGATGATATCTATATGTCATCAACCCGCAACAGGCCGTCTCTTTTCTTGCTCACCGAGTAGAAAAATTAACTACACTCCAGATGGAATGGCAGCAAAAATGGAGTAACCATGGCGTTTTTAAAGCTCAGACAGAATTATGACGTTAAATAACCTCCTAAGGACCTAAAAGAACTGTCATGAACAGCGTTTTTTCAGTAGACACCAAAAAACGGTTTATTATTACAAAGTCACCATTATAACACATGTCTACTTGGATCAAGTATTAGGATTGTTCATATAATTATTATTTCTTATAATAAAAAAACAAGAGATAATTTGTGACCCTCCGCGACGTCGACCGGGGCAGTACTCTATATTTGGCCATCCACACGAAGCGGGGCTACGTGTGTATCTCGGGCAGGGCGTCGTCTGCAACGGGGAAAGGCTTTCGGCCGTAGTAATCGAAGATGGTTTGGGTTGCCTTGTATTTGACGCCGGGAACGAGCAGCTCGGCCTCACATCTGCACTCAACCTCGTCGTACTCAGCGTCGCCGAGGCCAAGGGACGTGCCGATATGCGCGCGGAAGTTGTGAATCCCGGTCACGTAATTCTATGGAAAGGAGGACGGCATGAGTCTTTAATAGCACAAGAAGGAATTGAAACGAGGCAACCAACGGGACCGGAGCACAAACCTGTGCTATCACCTCGCCTAGTTTCTGGTCGGGGCCCCAGTTGAGCCGCCAGGGCGTGTGTGAGCTTTGGACGTCGATCAGGCCCGCGTTGATGACGAGCTCCGGGGTCTTGAAAACGGTTAAGTCGACGCCGCGGAGGCCGAAGAGAGTTTCCACTGCGGGAAGTTTTGGGCGGGTAAGGCGATATTGTGTGCGATGAGGAAGGGACACAGGATAAGAAGGGAGAATACGTACTCCATTCAATATGCTTTGACAACGCCGGGCCGCAGTCCTGCGGGGAGGTGGTTTCGACTGTGCGTAGGAGGGATTGAAAACATGGAGAAAATGAGCATGAGAATCTAGAAACTTCGTGCGAGAAAAAGAAGGCGAATAGAATTAAAAAATAACCTACTCAGCTCAACAAAACCCCCAGGCTTGCACACTCTTATGAGCTCTTTGATGACAATAGGCCACGTTACTTTTGTGAAACACGCGATCTGGAATCGCTGGAACACGTAGTCGAACGTGTTGTCGCCGAATGGCAGGCGCTTGGTCGTGTCGGCTTCGAGGAAGGTGCAGTTAGGCGGCGCGTCTTCCGCCGACACTGCGAAGACGTTGGTAATGTCGGTGCCGATGAAGATCGAGTTCGGGAACTCGTTAGCGACCTCCTGTGTTTTGGTTGAAGGCGAGGAGGGGGAGATGGGAGGGGGATCAGTCGGCCAGAACAATTGATATATGAGAGCGGGACATTGGGCAGGTACTTACGATGGACCAGATGCCAGTGCCGCAGCTGATGGGTGCAGAGGGCTTCCTATTAGCACGTACAGAGATGGTTGTTGGTGGAATAAATGATGGGGATAGTAGGAGGACTCACCCGGCGTCGAGGACTTTTATTCCGCGTTTCAGGTCTTCAGTGATAGGTGCTTTGTAATTACTAAAAACAGCATGATCAGTAATTTATACAGTACGAATAAATAATGGTTTCGCAATACATAGTCTACACAAAGGGTTTAAATATCAACTCTTACCTCTGGAAGGTGTAGCTAATTTCGAGATGTGAAGTCAGTCAGTTTCTGTAGTCTTTATGTCAACGCCTCTATAGTTCCGCCTCGTCCCAACCAACTTGCAAGCACTTTCAACGGCTAGGACGCAACCAACTCGCAAAGCACTTTCAATGGCTGGGACGCAACCAACTCGCAAAACACTGGCCGTTGAGAATTCAAACCGAATCACTCACCGGAGAACATAGTGCTGGGAGTTCAAGCGGCCAAACTCAGACTTGTCGTTTGGTAGCGGGTAAACGGGGCTCCCAGACTTCTTGAAAATGCGACCATCGATGACCTTGGAGTCTTCGGGAATTGGGTCCCCGAGCAAGTCTTTGGCAGGTGGCTCGGCATAGGACGTCTCCTCAGATACAGGATTCTTGCGGCGGCCTTCCTTATGTCTGAATAATCTAGACAGAGATTGACCCATGGAGCGCGAGTGGATGCCTTTTGAGAAGGGAGAGAAGGGTGCTGAGGACAGTTTAGGAATTGATGGATTGCGACTGAGTTTGGATTTGGATTGATCGTACATATGATCGTATTAGGAATTCTGGCAGTCACCTGTGACACACATTTAAATAAATATTGGTACAACATTTCTGAGCACAATCCTCTGGTTCGCTAGGGTGACAACAGACCCACCCAAGTGGCCGGATACACATGCCTCAAGTCGCACCGACTCATATGGCATATGAACTCAAAACCATTCAATAGCCGCAGCCTACAGCTGCAGCTCCAAGTGGAATAGAAATGTTTTTTCTCTCTTCTCAATCATTTCTTCTATTTCCTTGCTTACTCAGACTTTGCACTCCTTGTATATAAGGACTCTCAGCTGCTTGCTGCAGTACCAAGATAGTACAGAAACCTCCAATCTCTCTTTCTTAATTATTTCTTCTATTTTCTTGCTTAAACTATACTTCTAATTGTATATAAGAACTCTTAGTTATTTATAATAAACTGCAGACTTGATTTTTTTTTTTTTTTTTTTTTTTTTTTTTTTTTTTTTTTTTTTTTTTTTTTTTTTTTTTTTTTTTTGCTTTACTCAATAGCTCAACATAACTATCTCTATCTTTTTGACATTTTAAAGTTCTTTAAATTTTATAAAAAGAATTTAATAAACTTTGACTACTTTTTTTTTAAAAAAAATAGACTTTATATTCTGCAGATTTTTATTGGAAGGAAACCTAGACTATATAGACCAAAACCCTCTTCCACCTCCTTCTGAATACTATATCTTCATTAATCTAGACTTATTATTATCTTAGTAGCTCTACTATATTAGATACAATAGAGTCAAAAAGTCTATATCTTATTCTATATATCATACTCTCTCTACTATCAGAGAGGAGTATATGTCAATGATTAAAAGTATATATCTGAAACCCCAATATATGTACAAGACTATCAGAGCTAGATAGTAAAGCCTCTACTACTCCAAATAGAGTAATAGATAAAGAAAAACTCTTTAAAAGATATAGAATAGTAGGTAAGATCTGGTTCTCTTCAATAAGATGAGTGAAGAACTTATATATAAGATAGGAGAAGATCTTTAATATCCTACTACTTAAGCCTGTGGACCTTAATTATATTACTATATCAGCTTTTAGTTTTAGATAAGTATAGTCTAAATATCTTATCTAAGTAGTCTCAGATCTCTCAATAACTCTAAATAACCAAAGCCTAATCTCATATATTACTGAGAGCTATTGAGAATGATATCTACTATCTAACTACTCTGTACTAATCAAAAAGTCCCACTGATGTAGTATTTATATCAGCTCTAATAACTATTACTATTTTAGTATCTAATAAATCTATCATAATTGTCCTTCTATCTATCCATAATAACCATCTTCTCTTCTATTCTGATACTACTTAAAAACAGTTATCTATACTAAAACTATACTTACTAGAAAGCTCACCAAAGCTTAGAAAACCTACTATAGATACATATGTACTAAGGATCTACTAGAACCTTTTTTTTTTTTTTTTTTTTTTTTTTTTTTTTGACTTTTTTTTTTTTTTTTTTTTTTTTTTTTAATGGACTCATGTTCCATGGATTTTTATTGGAAGAGAACCTAGACTATATAGGCCAAAACCCTCCCCCACTATCCACCAAGCACTGCTCTCTCATTAACCTAGGCTAGCTATTGTCCAGCTGCTCAACTATGCCAGGTACAGCAGGGCCAGTTAGGCCCATACCTCATTCTGTGCACCATGCTCTCCCTACTATCAGGGGAAACCCAGTTATATGCCAATAACTGAAAGCACACACCCGAGAACCCAACATATATATAAGGCCATGCCTGAGCCAAATAGAATAGTTCCTGCCACCCCAAAGAGAATGACAGACAAAGAAAAACTCTCATCAAAGCATAACACAGTGGGTAGGGCCTGGTTCTCCTAGTCAAGGTGAGTAAAGGACTTATATATAAGACAAGAGAAGACCCCCAATACCCCACTACTCAAGCCTGCAGGCCTCAATCATGTTGCTGTGTCAGCTCCCGGTTCCAGTTAAGTGCAGCCAAGACATCTGAAATGGGTAGCCTTGGGCCCCCTGACCCCCTCTGATGACTGGGGCCCAACCCTGCTGACTGCCAAAAGAAGTTGAGAGTGATACCTACTACCTAACCATGCTGCACTAATCAAAAGGCCCCACAGAAGCAGCACCTGCTCCAGCCCCAATGACCACCCCCAGCCTGGCACTCTACTGGTTCACCATTATTGCCCTTTCTCCTATCTGTAATGGCCATCTCTCCTTCCATCCTGACAATACCCAAAAAACAATCACCTATACTAGAACTGCACTTGCCGGGAAGCTCACCAAAGCCAGAGGGCCCCACTACAGGTACTGAGGACCTGCAGGTAACCTACACTGAGCACTTGATGCCCAAGGTCAGCTGACTTTCTATATAGCCCGAGACATACCGAGACAACTCCTTGTTAGCAATGGCAAAAGGAAGAAGATGCCACACCAAAACAGGTATGTATACCCCAGATGCAGCTGAAGGTACCAGAATCCGCGAAAAAGTGGAGGAAGCACTGATCTGATACTGATAAAGGGGCAACTCATCACCATTGCCCTCCTCCCACCATGCCCCTGCAGGCACAGCAAACCAACCTGAGGTAGAGGGGGTAATAATAGGGGAAAGGGGACTCGGAAGGTCACCTACTAAACTGTGTGACCAGTAAGGTAGCAGAGAAAGGAGCATACTATCTACTAGAACCTTTACTAATACTTGATACCCAAGATTAGCTAACTCTCTATATAGCTTATAATATATCAAGATGATATCTTGTTAATGATAGTAAAAGGAAGAAGATACTATACTGAGATAGATATATTTCAGATATAGCTAAAGGTATTAAAAACTGTAAAAAAGTAGAGAAAGTACTAATCTGATACTAAGAAAAGAACAACTTATCACTATTGTCTCTCTTCTATTAGTCTGAAATAGGTATAGCAAACCAATTTGAGATAAAGAGAGTAAAAATTAGAAAAAGGGAACTCAGAAGATTATCTATTAAAATCTTATAACTAGTGTAATAATAAAAAAAGAGGTCTACTTTGACTACTTATTACTAATATATATTTAAAGTTATTATTCAGATAGTTTTCTAATAAATAGAGATAAATAGATAGTATATATATATATATATATTACTTTTTAAAGTATTATAAATCTAATATATATATCAAGAGTATATTAAATTTGAGAAGTATAAAAAAATAAATATTTATAATATTAATCTCTATATTATCAAAATTCAAATTTCTAGAATTTCTTTTACTCAGATAGTATATATTGAGTTATTTAACTTAAAACTTACTATTTATATTTATCTAATTAATAAAATTAATATATTTAAGAAGACTATAAAAACTATTAATTATTAAATATTATTATATTAGTAGAGAAAGTATTATAATAAAGTTAAAAGAAGTTAAGTATATATATCTTTAAATAAAAAATATTATAAATTATATATAAGTTCTATATCTGATAAAAATTTTATAATATATATATATATAAGTAAATTGAGTTATATTTTTAACAGAAAATTAATATTTTTAGAAAATCATTTTTTATAAACTTTAATTTATTCATTAAATAAATTTAATTTTTTTTTTTATCTAGACAATATAATAATCCTCTATATTCTATTTTTTTTTTTTTACTGAATTATTATTATACATATTACTCAGTAGAATATTCCATAATAGCTTAAAATAGTATAAAATTACTTAGTCATTTACTAAGAACTTGTTTCCTAAATAATTCTACCAAGATTCTATTAATTACTAATCAATGCTTAGTAACTTTCTGTAATATTCTATCAAGTTCTGCTAAGCATAAATTATTACTCAGTATCTAGCTTAATAATATTCTATGTATCTGTTTCTTTTTCTTTCTATTTCTCTTATATAAATATTCTCTCTGAATACTTCAATAAAACTCAGTCTGGTTAGTTATTATACTTTTACTCAAATCTTCTAAAGACAATTGAACTTCTCAAATTCTATTTTTTAACTCTAGTTACATATTTCTATCTGGACATTTACTAATATATAGTCTAAGTCTCAGATTTCATCTGACTTAACTATATCAAAGTATTCTTGTACTTTAATAAGTATAATTATTCTCTATAATATATATGCTTATTATAGATAAAGAGATATATTTAAGCTAAATATTATTTGTTTTTTAAAATATATTTAGTTATATATTTTAATACTAAATATTTATTTAAAATACTTTATTTTTAGAATTGATAAAATGTCTGCTTTATATTATAAAGAGTTGATCAATTATAGTTATTATTTTCAAAAATATAATTTCTGAGATTGAGAGAATATTATCAGTAAGTCTAAGTCTGATAGCTATAGTAGTCTTTATATTTATACTAAGACTTTGTTTAAAACTTAAACTAAATACTGGGCTGAGCTTCAATTACTTAAAAGATGGATCATTCTTCTCTATCAACTGAGCTATGCTCAGGAAATTATTATCAATTAAGTTCTAAAAGTATAATCTTGAGATTATTGGAGTATACATATATCTCATTCTTATAGACAACATATGTGGCATCAGTAGTAAGAGAAGACTTATTAATATAATTTGGCGAACATTGTACGTATTCAACGTATAATAGCTATATGTCAACCCGCAATGCACTGTCTCTTTTTTCATTCATCTTGGTAGACATTCCATGTTAGGGAGCAGAAAAAAATTATGCGCTCCCGATGGAATGGCGGGAACAAACGGAATAGCCATGGGACTTTTTAAATCGCAGACAGAATAATTGCAGACAGAATTATGACATTAAAAA
>RBNI01001266.1:0-23365 GCA_003990745.1 Jimgerdemannia flammicorona | reverse complement strand
CCACCTGCTGAATGGCGAATTTTTTCCCAACCTCCAGTATGCGGTCCACGAGCTCCTTGAATTTCTGCTTCTGCGCCACCGTGGGCTGCACCGAGGAGGTAAACTGTACACAGCCTTCGGGGCCGCCTGGACAGGGCAGATGAGAAGAGAGGAGGTTTAAGTATTAAGATGAAGTGAATATGGGTTGAATTCATTGGGCCACATTGCCATCATATCCAAAGCAAGGGCCGTGGACAAAAGGCGAAGGTACTTGCCATTCTGCCAATGGAAATCGTTCCAGTCGAACGAGATGGAGATGTCGAAGCCATAAATATCCTGGGCGCCGACGGGTTGCTCGGTGGGTAGATTGTGCAGCTCGCTCCTGAGATCGGAGACAAGGGTCTGAACTTCTTGACTGGATGTTCGCAGAATCGTGATGAAAAGGAAAAGAGTTTAGTTCACTTCCATGCAAATAATAATTTTCGAAAGAGTATGGCAAGGAGTCTAGGGAAATCGAACCAACCCGGAGATTTCGCCCTTCAGCGTGTTGTACTCCCTGCGGGCTTTGCGTGTGGAGAACCTTACGGTGGCGCCCGTTTTGTCACCCTCAATCTCCACAAGTTGCCTATAAGCGTCAAGAAAAAGCATGAGCATTTACAACGATTCCAGTACCTTCGGCATCCGGCGTGTTATAAAACTCACTTGACGGTTGGTGCGACGATCCCGCCGACGATACCCTGCTTACATTGGATGCGGTAGGACATGCTATCGGAAAAATCAGTGGTGGCGAGGGCGAAGTGGAGAATGGAGAGGAGGAGTAGGGTTGCAAGGAGGAGACGCGTGGAGATGGGCATGGAGGAGTGAGAAACGCAAAAGTGGTGTGGTTGTCATGGTGGCACGGTGCACGTGAGAAGGATAGGCGCCGAGCGAAGCTCTTGGCGCCAAAACGAGTGAATCTTATCGAAGCTTCTTTCAAACTCGCCTACCGTTTTTAGAATCCTGTTTCCTCATTATAAAAGATAGCAGCAAAGATGCACCGTATCACGATCAACTCGACCCATCCGTCTTTATTCGCGGACAAAATACAGCCTTACGAGCGGTAGGACACACGACCTGGTGGTCCGATTGCCAGAGGGATAAGACTCGGCGAGGAAGGAGGCATGGAGAAAAAAAAAATAAAATAAAAAAATAATGGGAGCGTCGTGGCAAGTGAAACTAATTGGTCGCGGATAATGAGGGGGTTTTCTTTTTTTTGGGGGGGGAGGAAGGGGGGGGGTTGAGTTGTATGATACAATTGGGGACATATGAAAAGTGTGGGTGCGGAAACTCTAAATGAACAAAAAAGGGGAAAGAGGGAAACCGAAAATAGAACATTGGGCGAAGGTAGAAGATGAAGTACGACAGAAGGGCTGCGGGAATCCTATCTAAATCGATAACCGTGCCAATAGTGAATGGGGGAGAAAGACATAAATGCCCAAACCATTATATATACGCTAAATGGGCTACTGGAAAATAACACGGGAAAATGACCCGATTAATTATAAGACAGTTCGCGAGCACAAAATAACGGCCCGCAACCGATTTAATATGATTGTTTATCCCCTCTTTTTTTTTTTTTTTTTTTTTTTTTTCCTTTGTTCACACATCCTAATGCAAAGCGTGTATGGGTGCCGAAGAAGAGAAGGTAAGCGGGACGACGATATCGCCTACGTTCCTGATCTCAATTTTGCTGAGCGCGTCCTGGACCTCATCCATGGCTTGGAAGAGCTGGGAGACGTCGTCCTCGCCGAGGACATCGTCCCTACCAAGGACGTCCTGCGGAGCGATGGAGGAGGAGAGACCGTTGGGGATAAAGTTGACGGTACCGGCAATGTCGGTGCTGGAGGCCACCGAGCGGATTTTGGCTACGGGGATTTGGATCTGTGAGAGGAGGTCCCTGTTGGGCGGCAATTGCGACCGATAATAGGAAAGAAAAAAGTCAGATCAGGCTTGGGAAGGACAATTCGAGGCTAAAAGAGAGCGTGACAATGACTATACCTATACTCGTTTGCGCGGTCCTGCGCGTCTTGCTGCTGCAGCCGATCAGCATGGTTGCTTGAGATATCAATGAGATTTCTGATCGGACGAACGTGTACGACGTAAGTCGATCGTCGGTATTTCGGAAACACAAAAAAAAAAAAAACAGGGAGGCTCAGGTAAGACACATACGCGGCGGTCCGCTCGACAATCCGCTTGAGCGACTCCTGCTCCGCCTGGTGGTCGATTATCGTACTACCGTACCGATCCCCTCTGATACTGATTTGCGCGGTCACGGTGGTGGTTTAGGAGGTTGGGAGGGAAGTATGAGCGCGTGGTCGGTTGAGTACGGCACAAATAGAGCCTGGAAAGGAGTTGACTTACGGGTTTCTATCGTCAGACTCGATTAAACTGTTTTCTTCCTCGTCGGGCTAGTGAAGGCGCGGGGCGGTGGCGCGGGATGGAGTTGTTTAGAGATTTTTTTGGCAACAAAACGCCAAGTCGAGAAAAAGGCATGGGCCCATTCCGTCGCCGAGTTCGAACACTTGGCGGTGCGATTGAGGGTTCACCTTTACAGTGTGCTCCTTGCTTCCACAACAGCCCATGGTGGTCGTGTAGGGTCAGGGAGTATCGAGGGGATTGGGTTCGGGTATGAGGCTTGCGTGTAACTGGCAGCGATTGTGTTCTCTCTGCTGCGAATGGTGAGATGTTTCTGGCTGGAGGTGTTCGGTGAAGGGAGAGTTTGGGGAAGCTTCTTTGGCAACCTGAAAAAAGTTCCCCGTGCTACGCGGTGACGTCATCGCCGATAATTTATACGTGGTCGGCTGATCTTCGCCTTCCGCAAATTGTGAAATTGTGTTCCCACCCCCAATTTTTTTCTGACCGCAAATCTTAAAAAGATTCCATGCCATTCGCGATATTTCTTCAGGCAGACCAGCCTTACATAAAAGCAGTGCCCTCACGGTTTACTAACAACCCCCCTCACAAACTCCACCACGGCGTTTAACAACCTGCCCGCCATCTTCCCTCGGCTCCCTCACTGTGACGTGCTGCCCATGCGCCTCATATAATTACAGCGTCTGTCCATAGGTGGCGCCAGCGTGGGCGGGGAGATATACTTTGACAATGTCGGTGGAAGGAGAGAGGACTGGTGCGACGAGGAGGTGTGCGACGAGGAGGTGTGCGCCGAGGAGGTATTGCTGGAAGGTGGGAGTGAGAATGATGGGCCCGTGCTGCAGGCTCTCGACAAAGGCACAACCGGTATGCCGCATATAAACAAAACGTCATTGAATCATTGAAGGGGTCCATACCTGATACGTCAGCCTGCGAACGACCGTATCTTCGGGATAATACAGCACCAGATGCCACCCGAACTGGGTAACATCATGATCCATCAAATGCGCGCAAGAGATGCGAAGAGGCGGGCGCAATGACCGAGGGCAACGTGCGGTGGGAGGAATGTCTTATTAATCAGCAACCAGTTCACGTGGTGCAGAAGCACAAATAAACAAAGGATAGAGTACCGTCGTCGTCGTAGAATTGAGCGTTATCCGACGGCATGTTGCCAGAACGCAGGGAAGAAATGTCGGTCGAATTTACTACCGCCCTGTCCCAGACCCGATCCACGCACCCTCATGCGTTCTAAAGCACGCCGTGATCCATCCATCGGAACAGGAGCTCGCGCGAGTGGACCATGTTAAATCCCGGGTTGTTTGCGGCGAAGGTAGTGTATCCGAATGCGTGATGGCCAGGCCCGAGAAGCCACCACAGAGCATACCGGTGACCTGTACCGGGGAGAGTCGTGGGGTTGAAGATAGATCATATTTTTGCAAAATCTTGCCGTCTCCCAAACCAACTCCCCATACAAAGATCAACAACACCCACCGAGCTCTTAATCCCATCATGTTCATCCCACGCGGCGTTCTGGTCCCCCGTCCACATGAGGTTCATGCGCCCCGGCGACAGGGTGAACGCCGAGCGATGGAATAAAACGACCTCCCGCTCGACGCCGAGCTCGCGCACGACCTCGTCGTGCATACGAGCCCACTCGTGCGGGTAGGCGTTATGGTAGGGACGCCCGAGCTGAAGCGCGAGTGCGACGAGGAGTAGGGCGTGTACTCGCCAAAATCGGCCATGTAGCCTATATAGGAGGAGGTGCGAGTTTAAGGAATACGAAAGATATGAAATATGAATTATAGAGCTTTTCCAAAAGACTTACTAGCGACGTTATATTTGAACACGCACTCCTTCAAGACGTCCTTGAGCCACCACCACGTCTCCGCATTTGTCAAATCTAACAACCTCGCCTCAAAATCCAGCCCAGAGCTAATAACCAGCATCCCACTCCTCCCATCATCCCTCGTCGGATACATTACCAATAACCCCCTCCCGGCGGCCTCGACAAACAATTTTTTCCTTAACCCATTGGCCTTGCTCCGCACATCTGCCAAAACCGTATTGACATAGCTCAGCACGCGCACATCCCCAGCCCTCAACTCTCTCACTAGCTCGTCCCAATCTGGGTACAGCTCTTCATCATTCTCCCAGTTCCGCCAAAGGCGCTTGAGCTCCTTCCCGCAGACCTTCTGGACGCGCTCGCCACACCAGTCCTACAGCCAGAAGCCTGCAAGGGAAACGTCGTGTGCGTGGAGCAAAGAGAGCACGGCGCGAACCTTGCGCGAGCCGCCCCGCATGCCGGCGATGGCACCAAGGCCTGTCCAGGGTGGGAGCGGACGCATTCGGCCGACATGAGAGGTGTATTCAGTGATGAAGGTAACCACGGTGGGGGCGTTGAGGATGCGGCCTATGGGGACGGTTTGAAATACGCGCCATGAAGATTAAAAGACTCTCGTGTTATGTGATTCCACCATTAACATAGCCACGTACCAGTAACAATCTTCGCTGTGACCCTAATCACGACACGATCATCCTTCCGCAAATCAAAACTGGAATACTCGGTGTTCTCGAGAAACACGCTGCGATTATCGGTCGTGATGTAGTGGGGGATGGGTGCATAAGTCGTGTAACGGTCGCACCGGTGAAAGGGCCGAAGATGCTGGGAGCGTTATTAATAATGGTGGTGAACTTTTTGGGGAAGACGATAAGGATTGGTCAGTCGCAAAGGATAGCACGATATAATATCTCAATCGGGACGGATAGTACTTACGGGTTGGGTGCCGCGGCCAATACCTTTGCTCTCTAGGTGGATCGGATATATTATAAATTCAATAAATTCAACGAGCTCCATTATCATGCCAATTCTAACGACAACGCCTTCCACATCCATATCAATCACGACCATAAGCAGGCTAGAAAAGCAACCCACATACCTGACAAGTATAGGCACCTTCTCGCCCTTCGCTCCACAAAAGCTAAACTGCTCTCCAAACCCATAAAATTGCTCCTCCTTCCTACTCGCATACACGATCACTACATGCTCAAACATATCTATCGCCTCCGCTCCTTCAACCGGCGCAATCTCAACCACAGACCGAACCTGGTTCTCCGAATTCAAACGAATAGCTCAGGGAAGGTGCGGTCCCTGCGCGCTCGGCAAGCGTGCCTTCGACGCGGACGGTATCACCGCCGGCGTGTTTGATGGCCACGATAGTCTGGTGTCCCGTGGTGTGGACATCACGCTCGTGGATCTCGAAGGCACCGCCTTCACCTGGGCCGATGTCGTCCGTACCCTGACTGGATTGGAGGAAGGGCGTATCGGAGATGGCTAATGTATGGCTTTAGGTTAGGTATGTGTGGGAGCGAAATGGGTTTGCGGGCGAGGGGGATCAAACCGGAAATCGCATGGCCAAAACGTATTCTCCCACAGCACACGTCCGTCTTTATTCTTCAGTGTGATCTTAGCATCTTCAACATTAAAGGCAACCTGAAACGCCCCCGTGAACCGTTCAGAGGAGATCAAGGCCGCATCAATGCTGATGGTGGGTTTCGTGCGGCCGAACAGGTTGAAGAGGGACATGGTGTGGGGACAGAAGGCCAGTCACCAACTCCGACCAAAAGGTATAATACCATAATTCAATAATTGCAATGGTGGGTATCGGTGGAAACCGAAAACCTTACTTCGTCCCTACGTAACCCGATCGCAACATCCACATCCACCTATTTCCCGCTAGTTTCCCCGTCAGGGTCCCCCGAGCCCCGAATCACGTGCCGCCGCCCTTCTTTACATGCTTCGCGACTCGGACAGCTGATAGACGTGCCGCCGCTCGCGTGTAGCCGCTCACAGCACTCATAAAACTCGTCGATGGCGCGCTGGCAGCGGGACTCTTGGTAGTCATTTTTTTCGAGACAGGACTGGATCGCACAGGCTGGTGGGGCGGGAATGGGGGGCGGGAATGGGGGGTGAGAATGGGGGGCGGGAATAGAGCGAGGAAGGAGAATGGCACAAGACGTGAATTCTTCGCGGACGACAAGTTCGCTGGGAATGAGAGGAATTCGCCGTTGGCATTCTGTAAAACTGGAAGCGTACCTTGTTTACGACAAGGTTGCTCTTTAGGCTGAATGAGTACGTGAATGTGAGTGTAGCGTTAGTATCGCTCCAAGGCACAATACGAGGCGGAGGGAGGCAATGAATCGATCGTGGTCCAAAGTTACCTTTGGCATGATGAAGTGGTGTGTAGTGAGTGGAAGCGTGGAATAGGCTGTGTAGTATATAAGTGAGGAGTGACGTATTGAACGCCATATCTATGTCTCCAGCGAAAAATTTAACCAATACCAACATAATTAAGTATCGAGAGTGACGTACCGCCGAGAGACCAAGATCAAATAAAACTATTCTAATTGAAATAAGTAGCTCGCAATCCGGCTGTAATCTCGAGGAAGATACCTGTATCATTCAGATATTTTTGTTTTGCTACCAAAAAGTTGAATTTTTACTGGCAAGAGGCGATAGTAATAGGGAAACAGATAACGCCGTGACAACAATTTTGAAGCGGGAGTGTGGTCTGCTGTGTTGTAAGGATGTATGAGGGAGGTAATTTACCGTTAGGGGCTGCACAGTTGAATGTTGTGCGTTCCGCCGCTTGGAATAGCTACATCAGATTTCCACGCATCAGCACGTTCGCATGCCTCAGCACAGAAGGATAGGTATAGTACTGTAACAGACTGGCTGATGGTGCAATGTGACTGGCACAAAAAAACACACACACAAGAGAGAGGAGCTCGAACAAAGCGAAATTGTCATAATCTCATTCAAGATGCGACGGCCCCGAGCCAGGTGATATTGAGCCTGCATTTTGGATATGGTCTCGAAAGGGCTTCGAGGGCTTGATAGAGCGAAACTTAAAAGAAACACTATCGTAATAAAGAAATAAATAAGAAACAGTTCATTGAAATGTTGCGGCCAAAAAAAAAAAAAAAAAAAAAAAAAAAAAACGAGTTATACCGTCGTGCATCAAGAATGACACACTGAGAATTTGTCTTGAAAATTGAGTAAGCGTAAAGTATCGTTTATTAAGAAACAAATATGTACATCGCAATCTGTACGTGTAGAAATGACAGCGTAAATTTTCGATTAAAGCCAGCGCGACTGACGGTCATGATAAATGCTACTACAGTTGATGCAAAATGTTCTCGCAAATTTCTAGGACCAGCAAAGAAAATACACTACTAACGACTAAATGAATTGGCAGGAGGCATTGCAAGGCAGGGTAACTGCAGGATGAATTCCCGAGGGCAGGTCGCTCCAGACGATACCCTGATCGGCACCGTTCACCAAAAGCGATATTGTGCGCTTCGTCATGTCGGCTCGGAAGCTAACGATGGTGCCCACGGTCACTGCTGTCACATTGCGCGCTAGCGCACCTGCGCAATACAAGGCCCCTCCCGATAAAATTCCCCACGAGGCTGTGTCGACTCCAAGCAGCGTATTTTGCCAATACAATGGTGACGAAGATGACAACCCAATTGAGAGATACGCGGCGGAATTCCCAACGTTATGGATCTTGATGCTCCATTCAAACCGTCCAGTGGTCGGCAATGGGGTAGTTGAAAGAACTCGGATACACGAATACTCAAAGTAGTCATTGGTGACCATGATGTTACTCCCTGATGACGATAAATACGAGGAGTATGGGTTCTCGACAACATTCCACTCGAATTCGCTCTTCACGAATACCGATCCACAAGTGGTGATGATGCTGAAATCTACGTTTTTGCGGAACGCGTCACGGAGGATGCTAGCCGGGATGAACGGCAACATATCGGTAACGACAGCAAGCTGATGTGGGCACATGGCTTCAAAGGGGATGTTCTCGATCACAGGCATGATGGCCTCTCCGATCTGCTTGATTGACATTTCGGAGAATCCGTGATCGGTGGCCTCGGATTTCTTGCGTGACGACTGATGCGGATTCTCCAGGTACGCAAGCAGTTTCTTGCAATCTTGGTTCTCTGCGTTCTTGTCGAACGCCCAATCGACGATGCATCTGAGCAAATCGAACGCACTTGTCGGGCAATCCTTGGTGGAATTAATGTCTGCGAGTAGGGCGATAAGCGCATTCCTGGAGAGGGTTGCGAACTGTCCTTCGACGAGCCTTTCTTTAAGGAAGAAGTTCCGGACGACGGCAAAAAGCGGGTTCTCTTCGTCGTTCGTCTCGACACTCTTGACGGCTTTGGAAAGGATTCTTCCGGCGGCGGCATGGTCCTTGAGATTTTCTTCGACATAATGGGCGACCATCTCCTTGAGGCGCGGGAGGATGAAGAACTCGCCCGCGCAAAACACCTCGACGGCATTATCGAGGCTGAGCGATGGTGTCTCATCAATGTAGCAGTACTCGAGCACGACGGTAAACTGTTCGGATGTGATTTGCGAGAGGGAGATCTTTCCGGAGGTGGCCTCGCGCATGGCCCCGCAGAGAAGATTGCGCAGCATCTCGGAACGCGAGGCCAGGAGAAGACGCGAGGCGTACATCTTGACGCCGTCTGCGCAGGTGAAGACCACGTCGCTGTAGTCCGGGTCGTTGAGGGTGACTTTGAGGTCGTGTTTCAGATCAAGGCCTGACAAAGGGTTGGACCTTTCGATCCTTTGTTGGGTTGGGGCGGTAGTGGGTCGTGGCATTTGCTTGACCATTTTTGCGGTGGTGTAAGCGATGAACCCGGTGAGAAAGAATCTGACTCTCTCCGTTCAATTCGGTGACGCAATTGTTCTGTGAGCAAACAATGACGTTTCGTTATGCGCCAACGTACAGTCCGCTTATGCCGTCAAAGAGAAATGAGATGTCTTACTCAACGCCACTGTAAGTCAACGAGTGACTTTAGAGTGATGAGATATTATAATTTATTTATTTTTTTAAAAAAAAAACTAGAGCTTTACTAATTTATTATTTAATTTCAATATTGGATAACTTCAATTTATTAAAAGTTTTTAAAACATAAAATATAGCTTAGTAGTTTTAATTTAATTAGGGATTAACTCACAGTGTCCCGAGTCAAAAGTTTGTGTGGGCTGAATGTGATGAATCAGGGGTCAACAAGCTGACCACAGCTAGCCATTTGGGTCAGTGTAACAATTTCTTAGTATTTCTTATATTTGTGTCTTTTTCTCTAATCTTTTCTTGTCTTTTCTTGAATATTCCACAATGTTCCAGTACCTTCTGAATGCTTAGAAATATTCTCTTAGTACTTTTGTCTTAGCTAGTTATAGAACCTTTTGGAATATTGTAAAATTCTATTAATCATCTTTGCTAAGAACTTATTTCTTGGCTTTTCTCTTCATTTCTAAGATTCTTTTAGATCCTTCTTTTAGATTTGTATAAATATTCCTATCTTCTGCTTAAATAAAGAATAACTTATTTTTTTTCAGAAATTCTTTAAGACTTTTTAAATCTATAAATATCTCTTTAAGCTACTTTAGACTCACCTAAATACTTCCAGATTTAGTCACTTTCTCTTAAAGAAACTAGAACTTTACAGTCAGATAACAAATTTGCTAATGAGGAAAAATAGTTACTTCTATTTAGAAAAAATATAAAAAATATAGAACTCCACTATCTCATATTATAGAAAAAATACAGAAAAATATGAAATCTTAATAAAAATAAGTAGGTTTTATTGGCCTTGAAGTACTAAGAAAAAGCTACATCTAAATAGATTAAGTATATCTCAATAAAAGTTATACAGAATTATTTTCACTAAGGTATATAACTGAGATATATTGACTTCTATTATCATTTTTATAACTAAAAATCTATATAAATAAAAATAAATATTTTGAGCAAATTTTCATATTTTGAAGTAATACCTATATTAATAGTTTGATACAGATTTATAAAAAAAGTATATTATAATAATTTTTTTGTAACTAATAAGAAATTTTGATAAAAATTAATAGTAGTTATATATATACTGAGCTTATTATACTGGTCAAGCTTATCAACTTATTAATATATACTAACTATTATAATGTAGCAGATGCTTAATCTTAGAAGTATATCAGATTTCTGTATCTTAAAAACTTGATCTTCTTTGACTTTGTAGAGTCCTTAGAATATAGAAGTGGGTGAGTTTGAAGTATATCTGTCTGTAGGCTTACTAGTTCCTTTGCTTTCTCTTTGCTTTGAACTATTTTGATCTGAGGTTTATTCACTCTAGATACTGGGAATATTTATACAAGTTTGTTAGTTATAGGTGGCTAAGTTATGACTAAGTTATGAGTTACTTTTCACAAGTATTAATCCTTAATATCTGTTAAATCTTTGATAATTATCAAGACTTTAATATCTGTGAAATGACTGCTATTTGTAAGGCTATACTATATCAGGAATTGGATTCAGGTACTATGATCAAATGTTTAATTTCTCTGATTCTTATTTCTAATTCAGATCAACCATCACAACTTCCTCCTGAATAGATGATTTGTTTCTAAAATATCCTATTCACTTAAACTTCCAAGCTTTTACAATTTGTATCTCCTTGTACTATGCAATTTATATCATTACATTCTCCTAATAGTATCTCTTGATATGTCCAAAATCTCCTGAAACTACTCCTCAAAAATAGACTAGAGCTGTCTCATCATCTTTGAACAGCTTATTAACTTGTTTGGTAATTGTAATCTGAGAGTAAGAGAGCTAGCACTCTCTGATCCAGTCTTCTTTTCCCATTTCTGGCTATAAATTTAGTAGCTGTCTTAACTTGAAGTATTCTTGAAGCTCTGTCCGATTCTGGTAGGTCTTGAAGTGTGAAATTCATAACAGATGTATCTATACTATACTTTGGATACTATCAAAGGATTTCTCTATTGTGGACAGCTCAGTAGTACACCATTATCTTTCTATAGCTCATTGTGCAGCACTAATGATTTTGAGAGCTATAGCTATACTTCATTAACTAGCCATAATACTTCTTGAGTCAGTTTTGGTAAATGGTAGTAGAGATAATTGTATCTGAGAGTTTTTATAGCCAAAAGATAGTACCTTTTATATCTTACACAAGGTAAGGTCCTTCCCACTTAGGCTCTAGTTTTCATAACTATGAAGCTTCTACCATATTCTACTATACTAGGACTTTGTCTCTTATCTTAATAATCTCCAGAGACTTGTGAACTTTTTCTGCATTATTCTGTTATAGTGCTTATACCTTAGTTATGTAATCCTCAGCCTTCTTCCTAATTTGATATAGTCTCCATATTTCTCCATCTACACATTTCCATATAACATTTCTATTAGATAATAGAGTTTCTTGAGAATCTTCTCTGAATAGCATTTTCCAAGGGGTGAAATGGGTGCTTTGTAATTAAATATCCCAGAGAGCAGATAATACTATTACTTTTTGACCCCCTGCTAGAGGTTATGGGATCAGTAAATTTTTTAGAACTGGACTAATGAATAAGAACATTCAAGAGAAGATTCTTATTCAAGAGGAAGATGTAACAGTGACCTTAGAATGATAATATCAGCACAGGAGACAGTCTTTCCTTACAAGCTACCAGATCAGAGTATGAGAAGATCATAAAGCATGACTCATCTGGACTACAAGATAAGTAATGATGACTAACTGTGAGTCATTGTGACTATAAGACAGATGTCTTGAGAAATATAAAAGAAGAATTAAGAAACTGTAGTAGCAGCAATCTGAACAAAGCTCACAGAAATAGTTCTAAAGACTTACTATAAATAAAATGTCTACTGCTTGCCAAACCTCAAGGTTCAGGAACCACTAAGACCCCTCAGTCTAGGATAGGATGTTCCAAGACATCAGAAGAGCCATAAGGACCTATACAAGAAGGACTCCTAGTCTCAACCTGGGTACTAGTGACCTCTATCATTATATCTTCTACTACTGCAAAATGGAAACAAGGATCACCATTGCTACTGAATGTCTCTGGATATAACAGGAGTATGAAATAGAAAATCTTCTCTGCCAGGAGTTCTCTCAGATCAGCCCCCAGGAGATTCAAGATACTATCTCCATGAATATATATAAAATAAGGACAGTAAAGAAGATTTATCAGGTCTTCAGGCATGCATCATAGTTGATTCCCAACTTGGAGTATACTAGGATCTCAGACTTCAAAGAACTGTCAGCTTACTGTACCAATGTACTGGAGGCCATGGTGGCCACAGAGGCTCAGTCTACTATCACTCTCAATATTGATAAAGTAGAAGACTTCTGGTATTCTATCCTCCAGAACAATCCAGATCAATTTATATAAGGATTGATCTCAGTATTCCAAGGCCCCAGTATTTAGGTTAGACCCCCCCAAGACTCTACATTTGTTCCTTATTTTGTGGAAGAAAATGTCATAGATTGGAGAGCCCCTGCCACTGAATGAGATGATATCATCTATAATGATATCATTGGTAATGACATCATCTTGTATAACATGTATGAAGTATGTAAAATGTGCAATATATGTAAAATGGATGAAATATTTATAGATCTCATCTCCTTTGAGGACATCCTGTCTCTGACCTCTGGTCTTAATAATAGTAATGAGAATGAAGCCTCTATAGTTCTGAATATTCTGCTTTAAGTTCTTGGTAATACCAGATTCTACCAGTATCCTTTTTCTATATAACTGTTATTCTTTTGGTATTCTAATCTTGTATAACTCAGAAATTCTTCTAGTATCCTTTTCTTGTACTATCAAAATTCTACTGATATTCTGAACTTATGTAACTATTTGTACAGATACTTGAACTTGTACTTACAATCATAGTTTTCTGTGTTCTAGTATTTTATTTGGTTATTGGAATTTATATTTAGCTTTATAACTTAGCAACTATTGAATTATATTTTGTATAAATATCCCTTTTATTTCTTTTAAAATAAAGTCAGTTAAGTTCACTTACTTTCAATTCTATGCAAGCAATCTAAGAGATAATAAGACAGTTTAAAGATAAGAAGTTTGAGGACTATAAGACCTTAAGAAGGTACTCTAATAAGAACTTGCTTATAATAAACTTGTAGTTAGTCTAAAAGATACCTTAGAGAGAATCTGACATATTTGAAGGACTCAGTAACTACTACATGATAATATATAAAAAAATTTAAATATTTAGCTCTATTATAAAATAAATTATAATATAAAGAACATTAAGACAACAGTAAGAGATAAAAATAGATTAATGATTAATTTAACTTTAAAGAGTAATAACTATATAATTAATTAACCAAATATAGATAAATTATATATTTAAATTATAATAAATATATAAAGTGATAATTATATAACATTGGTCCATTTTTATCTCTTACTTATAAGTCATAGAAAATATAGTTGTCAAGAGGATTAGAGGCTTACTGATTCTCAAAAAAGGTCTTCATTTAGGTTAAGTTAGTAATAATATACTCTATATTTTAAGATACATATAAGCTTCAATTTTTTTTTATAGCTAAATAAGCATATCTCAGTGACAAGAATTAATTATTAGTAAATAAATTTAATTATAGATTTATTTTTGTTTTTTGTTTTTTTTTTTTTTGTTTTTTGTTAAAAAAAAAAAAAAAAATTATAATATATATATCTAATTTTAGTATTCTTAAATATGTAATTTAAAGATTTCTAATAAGTTTTAATTAAATCAAATATTTATTTAACTTAACTCAATTTATTAAAAATATTATTATATATTATTATAATTATAACTATTAAATAAAATTAAATAGCTATTAATTAATAATTATTTTAAATAAATAAAAAAATATATTAATTTAATTAAAAATATTAAGCTATAATTTATTTAAATTTATCTATAAAGTAGAGAGATAAGATAAAGTAATAATTATTAAAGTTTATTAATTTATTTCTACTTTATTTATACTACAATTATTTAACTATATATTTTATAAATTAGATTTAATATAATTTAGACTAAAAATAATAACTTTTATTTATTAATAAAAATATATTAAATTAGAGGTATTTATTTTAGTTTTAAATTTAGTTTAATTAGTTTATTATTATAAATAAAAAATTAATTATACTGTTTTTTTTTTTTTTTTTTTTTTTTTTTTTTTTTTTTTTTTTTTTTTTTTTTTTTTTTTTTTTTTTTTAGTAATATAATTTATTAATTTTTAGTACTTTATTAATAATTACAACTGGTGACTCCTTTAGTTATTTAAGATGAGTTCTTTATATTCTTAGTTTGCAGTACTATAAATAGTTATCTTTAAGTTATAGTAATGTAATTATTTCTTTTATTAGACTTCTTTTATTTCTAATAGTAATTATACTTGAGAGTTTCTAATTTTTATTACTTTGGATCAGCAATGATACTGGAAGTAATATCTCTATAATGAGTGAAATAAGACTCTTTGGAGTTAGTTCTCTTACTAGACTAATATAGTTAAGTATTATCTATAGTAGTATTATATCTTATAAATATTACATTAATCTGAAACTAGCTATAGTATAATAATTTCTTAGTATTTCTTAGTTATAGTCTATTTTTGCATCTTTTTCTCTAGTTTTTTTTTTTATCTTTTCTTGAATATTTCACAATGTTCTAATATTTTCTGAATACTTAAAAATCCTCTCTTAGTACTAAGACTTCATTAGAATATTCTTATATATCTTCTCTTAATACTAAGTATCTTATGTACATATCTTAGCTAGTCATAAAATCTTTCAGAATATTGTAGAATTCTATTAGTCATCTTTGTTAAGAACTTATTTCTTACTTTTCTCTTTATTTCTAAAATTCTTCCAGATCTTTCTTCCAGATCTATATAAATATCTTTATCTTCTACTTAAATAAAGGATAGCTTATTTTTTTCTAGAAATTATTTAAAACTTCTTAAACCTATAAGTATCTCTTCAAGTTACTTTAGACCTACCTGAATATTTCCAGATTTAGTCACTCTCTCTTAAAGAAACTAGAACTATTATACTTAGTAGCAGTGAGTAGTTATATCTTACCTTATTAAAAAACCTTATATGAATTTAAAAACTAGTTACAACTAGTTATATGAGTTCAAAATAAACTGCAGAGAATCTACTAACTAATTAGAACCTACTCTAGTAGGAGATACTGATCCAGAGATATAAGTAGACTAGCAAAAATAATTACTACTATGGTATATCAGCTCTAACATCTATAAGTATAGCTAGAATAATATAAAATAAAGAATACAGTAGTATATCCTATAATTATACCTATTAGTTTCAAGTCACTCAAACTAGATATCTTTGATGACTACTAAGAAGAACTGCCTACTGATACCTAGACCTAGTGCTCCCAAATGAATCAAATCAATTTAAATTAAATTAAATTAATAGTCATTTGAATTGAATCAAATTGGGGTTTTTTCAATTTGAATCAAATCTCAAATTGAATTAGATCTTCAATTTATTAGGAGTACTATCTGGATCTTTTAATTGAACTAATACTTCAAACTTACAAGAATAAAAGAAGATATATAAGTTCAATTTACTACTACTCTTCTCTAAGAAAATACTACTATCTGGTAGCATAATTATATTATAACTATATCTGTTTACCAAGAAAACAAAATAGAAAATTAGACAGCCTTTAAAGAAGTCCTTCATAAGTCTGCTAATATTACTAAACTAATTAGAGATAGGCTAGTAAATATCAAGCAACTTAAGTCTATATAAAGTTATAATATATAATTTTTATCAATTCTTTTAGAGCTATCTGATATTATTAAAGATGAGAAAATTGATCACTATGTCTGAGACTTAAAGAGAAATATATGAGTTAAGATCAAACTAAAAGAGTTAGAATTTCTTAAAGATACTATAAGAATAGCTGACAGATTTGATATTATTACCTATAGTCACTATTTTAAATTAGAGAATTGTAAGAAGAATTACTTTGAGAACTACAATAAGAACTAGCCAAGAACTATAGGATTAGTCCTAATGGAATTAAACTTTATAAATAAAAAAAATACCAAACTTACTTCTGAAGAGAAGAAATATCTAAAAAAGTTAAGAGTATGGTTTTTCTGCTATCAGATAAAATATATTGTAACCAAATATCTTAAGAATATAAGTAAACCTATAAGATTAGTTACTGTATTATTCAAAGATATACTTATTAATTTCATTACTAGTTAGCCAAAACTTAAGATTAAGATACTATATCTAAAGACTCAGATTTCTCAATATTAATGAGAGAGAGAAATTAGTCTTAACTTATATTTAGTCAAATAAGTCACAATTTCTACAAAAGGAAGAACCCTAGTACATATTTACTGAAATTATAATCTAATATCCAAAAGGTAACTATATAAGAATTGCACCTAGATCAGAACTCAGTATCAATCATCATTTAGATATTATTACTGATGTTATTAATCCAGACTATTGAGGACAAGTTCAAGTTCTATATACTTATCAATAGAAGAACTAAGGCTATATAGTCAAGGAAAGAGACCAAGTTGTACAAATAATTCTAGAAGAAGCAAGTCAATCTAAGGTTATAGAAGTTTAAAAACTACTCTCAACTATATGAGATCAGAAAGGCTTTAGAGGTACAGACCAAGCAGTAAGTCTATCTAAAAACTGAGCTCAGACAATACTCATCTTTAAAGAGCTAGTTAAGAGAAAAGAAGTTTGAGTACTCATTGATATATAGTAGAGCAGCTAGTAACTTCATCAATTAGAATCTCATCAAAACCTCACCAAGTCTATACTCAGAAATAAAGAAGTAGTTACAACAGATAGTACTCTATATCCTATTGAGTTAATTGCTGCTAAACTATTTATCAAGATTCAGAAATATTGAGAATAAGTTAATTTTGAAATTGTATCTCTAGAAGATCATGACTTAATCTTAGGAAAACTCTAACTCATCAAGTATAATTCAAATATTAATTAGTATAAGAATGAAGTTACTCTATTAAAAGATAGAGTCAATATTATCATCAAGTTAAATAAGTTAGCAAATAAGACTCAGATTGCTATCTTATTAGTAGTACTCTCAATAAATCAAATCAAATGCTAATTTGATTTAAAATTTAATTTGAATCCTATTTTTCAAAATATAATAACTCAATAAATATATATCCAAATTTAATGATCTTTAGCTTGTTAGATTCCCCTATATAAGATAAATCTAATAGATTAAATATTGTTAAATTTGAATATATTTTCATTGAGTTATTATATTTCTAAAATAGGGTTCAAATTGGACTCTCAATCTAATTCAAATTTGATTTAATTCAAATTAAAAAATCCCCAATTCTATTTGATTTAAATAACTCTCAATTTGATTTAATTTGAATTGATTCAATTCATATAGAAGTACTACTTATCAGTAATATATATAATATAAGAAGATACTTAAGAAAATACTATATACTTTTATCACTATTATCTATTTTAAGAAATAAGACAAGAAGCTATTAATTAATAAAGTATCAAGTTACTATTAGAAGAATTCAGAGATATCTTCTCAGACAAGCTATCTGGTCTACTATCTATATAAAAAGTAGACTACAAAATTGAACAAACTTCAGAAGCCATATTACCTAAGAAGTATGTATATACTATATATCATCTCTCAAGATAGAAGTAGTTAAGAAAGAATTAGAAGAACTACTTATCTAAGAAGCTATTCAGCCGGGTAAGTCTCCCTATGACTCATCAGTTCTTTTTGTCAAGAAAAAGGATAAAACTTTAGGAATATATATAAACTACCATATACTTAACAAGCTTACAGTCAAGAACTGATATCTATTATCTCTTATTGATCAGATCTTTGATACTCTTAAGAATACTAAGTACTTCACTAAGTTAGACCTTATATCTGAATATTACCAAATTTGAATTAAGTTAGAAAATATTCCCAAGACTACTTTTATGATCTCCTTTAGACTTTATGAATTCCTAGTCCAAGCATTTGATTCTACTAATATATTTGTAATATTCTAGACCCTTATGAATAAGATATTCAAGGACTAACTTTTTATTTTCTTATTAGTATATCTTGATAATATTCTGATCTTTAGTATAACTAAAGAAGAATATCTCAAGTATATCTACCTTATTTTGAAAATTCTGTAAGAATATAAGTTATATATCAAATTTACGAAATGTAAGTTTTTTAAGAAAAAAGTTGAATATCTTAACTACATTCTCTCTACTTAAGAAATTTAGATAGACTCATATAAGATAAAGATAATCTAAGAATAATCCAAGTCAGCAAACCTTATAAAACTCAGATCCTTTCTAAGCTTAGCTAGTTATTATTGGAATTATAAAGCCTCCTACAAATCTAATAAAAAAGGTACTTCAATCAGAGTATTATGTACCTTATATCTAAGACTTCTTTTGTCAACAAGTACTCCAAGAACTCAAGAACCACCTGACCAATGTTCTAGTATTATAAAATCTAGATTCTAATCTAAAATTCACAGTTATCACTAATACTTCAAATTTCACTATTAGAGTAGTCTTATTATAAAATAATAGAAAAGAATACTACTTTATTACCTTTAAGTTATAAAAACTATCACTAGTAGAACAGAAGCTAGTAATTTATAAAAAAGAACTATAGTTAATTATATATATCTTAGATTATTAAAGATATTTTTTAGAAGATATTGAGTTTAATATCATTATTGACTATTAATCTCTCATCAATATCCAATCTACTCTATTATATTAATAAGCCAAGTAGAGCCAGAAACTTCAAACCATCAATCTGATGATTATCTATATATCTGGTAAGAGACTTATAGTACCAGATGTCTTATTAAGATACCTAGATCTTATTACAGTTATATAAGTTACCTTAGTATCAGAATTTCTAGACTAAATTAGATAAGTCTATAAGAAAGATATTATAGCTATTAGAATTTTCTCAAATGAGCTCAAGGATATATATACTCTTGAGAACATTCTGATATACTATCAAGATAAAGTCTATCTATCTGATAACTTGAAACTTTACAATAAGATATTATAAGAACATCTTAACTCCCTACTTATTAGTTATCTTAAAATTGAGAAAATAATAAAAAATCTTCAATATTACTACTACTGGTTTAATATAATTAATAAATCTAATAACTAAGTACTAGCTAGTCTACTCTAACTATATCCAATTTCTGTTAAGAGGTTTGAATAAGTCACAATGGACTTTATGATACAACTACCCTAAACTAAATCTGATAATAATGTTATTATTATATTTATTAACTGTTTGATCAAGACTATGATTGCTGAACCTACTACAACCAATATCACTACTCTTGAGATTATAAGAATCTTATTTAAGTTCATCTTCTACCATTATAGTCTACTATGAGTTATAGTCAGTAATTAAGATCCTAAGTTTATCAGTCACTTTTGGCAAGTTCTCTTCAAGACTCTGAGTATACAAACTGTCATATCTACTATCTTCTACTCTCAAACTGATGAACAAATAGTGCACATAAACAGAATGCTTGAACAGATGATCAGAGATTATATTTTCTATAAGTAAGATAATGAGACCACTACTTAATATATATAATTCATATATATAATAATATCATCCAATTATCTACTGATCTTTCTCCTTTCTGGCTACTTCATATTTAAGATCCTAAGACTCTTACAAGTTTAGTCTCATTTAGAAAAGCAGTTAAACATAAGTTTCTACTGCTAAGAACCTCATAGACAAGATGAATAAACTACTTAAGATTATTACTGTAAATCTGCAGAAGGCTCAATAGTATTAAGTTAAGTATTGTAATGGTGACCCCAGAATGATGACATCAGCACAGGAGACAGCCTTTCCTTGCAAGCCACCAGATCGAAGCATGAGAAGATCATACGGCATATGAGATGAGCAATGATGACCAACTATGAGTCATCATGACCACAGCACAAGTATCCTGAAGAATATAAAAGAAGGATCAAGGAACTGCAGTAGCAGCAACCAATAAGAACCACCAATCCCAAAATAGCTCAAAGACTTACTACAAACGAAATGCCTGCTGCCCACCAAACCTCAAGGTCAAGGAACTACCAAGGTATCTCAGTCGAAGAAAGGATGTTCCAAGACATCAGAAGAGCTATGAGGACCCACTCAAGAAGGACTCCTAGTATCTACCTGGGCACTGCAGACCCTTATCACTTCATTCTCTACCGTTGTGAAATGGAAACAAGGATCGCCATTGCTACTGAATACCTCCAAATGTGGCAGGAGTACGAAATAGGAAACCTCCTCTGCCGGGAGTTCCCACAGACCAGCACTCAAGAGCTACAAGATGCTACTCCCATGGATATATGTGAAATAAGGATAGCTAAGAAGATCCATCAGATCTTCAGGCATGCACCATGGTCGATCCCCAACTTAGAGTACATTAGAGTCTCAGACTTCAGAGACCTGTCATCCTGCCATATCAATGCACTAGAAGCCAGGGTGGCTACAGAAGCCCAGTCCACTATCACCCTCAACAGTGAAGAAGTAGAAGACTTCTGGCACCCCATTCTCCAGGACAACCCAGACCAATTCCTGCAAGGATTGATCTCAGTATTCCAAGGCCCAAGCATCCAGGTTAGATCTCCCCAAGACCCCACATTTATTCCTTATTTTGTGAAAGAGAACCTCATAGACTGGAGAGCTCCAGATCTTATTCCTGATTTTCCCACCACAGCCAAATGTGATGACATCATCAATGACATCATCCCACATGACATATGCGAAACGCGCGACCTACACAACGAATTCATGGATCTCATCTCCTTCAGTGATGATGATGATGATGAAGCCCCCATGGTCCTGAACTTTCTGCTCTAAGTTCTTTGTTATACTGGATAATACCAGCACTGGTATTCTCATGTAATACTGGATAATAGCAGCACCAGTATTCTCATGTAACACTGGATAATGCCAGCACCAGTATTCTGAGGTGATGCGAAATTGTTCCAGTACTGGCATTTTGATGTGATACCAGATAATGCCAGCCCTAGAACTTGGTAGTTTTAGTTATTGGAATTTATATTTAGCTTTATATCTTAGCAACCATTGAATTATATTTTGTATAAATACCCCTCTTATTTCCTCTGAAATAAAGTTAGTCAACTCAGTGCAATACACACACTTTCTTGCAAGCAATCTAAGAGATAACAAGACAGTTAAAGATAAGAAGTTTGAGGACTATAAGATCTTGGGAAGGCACTCCAATAAGAACTTGCTTATAACAACTTGAGTTAGTCTAAGAGATACACCTTGAAGAGAATCTGGTATATTTGAAGAACTCAGCGACCACTACATGACAGTATACTGATAAGAAATATTATAATATTATCTATACTATTAGTGATCAAGTTCTTCTATCAACTGAGAACCTTAAGATATAATTATAAGTTAACTATCTATTAAATAAGTTCTAATTCAAGTTTATTAGACCCTTTGAAATTACAGAATAAGTCTTTATAAATGCCTACTATCTCAAGTTATCTGAAATCATAAGAGTATACTCAGTCTTTTATATATCTCACCTCAAGGTTTAAAACTAGTCACTACTTTATCTTGGTCAAATTCCTAGGTTTCTATCTTTATAATTATTAAAATCATATTAAGTATAAAGCTGAGAAAATTCTTAACAAATGAATCCACTACTGTCAACCTAAATACCTGGTCAAATGAATGAGCTATTTTGATCTGGAAACTACTGATCAATTTCAAGAATACTCAAGATCTTATATAAGACTTTGAAGTAAAAATATACACTCCTACCTCTATCTATTAGCTTGATATACTTTTATATATAGATATAATTACTACTAGTAAACTTACTCAAAATAATAAGGATTTCTCTCTAAGTAGTTTGAATCTCAACTACTAAGTTTTCAGCTCTTATCTTTTATGAAGTAGTTAACTCTTTATAGTAATATTTGTATAAGTTTGAGAAATTTATTTAAGTATAACTATTCTTATATAATCTTAAGAACTCAATAAGAATATTTATTCTTAAAGAGGAAGAGATATAATAATTTCTTAGTATTTCTTAATTATAGTCTATTTTTATATCTTTTTCTCTAGTCTTTTCTTATCTTTTCTTAATGTTTCAGTATCTTCTAAATACTTAGAAATCCTCTCTTGATATTAAGACTTTACTAGAATATTTTTATCTTCTCTCAGCACCAAGTATCTTATCTTAGCTAGTTATAAAACCTTTTAGAATATTGTAGAATTCTATTAGTCATCTTTGCTAAGAATCTTTTTTCTTTATTTCTAAGATCCTTCTAAATTCTTCTTTCAGATTTGTGTAAATATCTCTATCTTTTACTTAAATAAAGAATAGCTTATTTTTCTTTAGAAATTCTTCAAGAACTTTTGAATCTATAAGTATCTCTTTGAGTTATTTTAGACCTATCTAAATACTTTTAGATTTAGTTACTTTCTCTTAAGAAACTAGAACCATTATAAATGGGGTCTAGACTCAGATAGTCTTTATTTAGAAATATATCTTTATATTAAAAGAGAGGTCAATATATTAATTCAACTTGCAAAAAACCTCTTCTTTACTAAATACTGAGTTTTCAAAAGACTTGTCAATTAGTTATCTATCTTTAATATAAGAGCTTTAGAGAGTATAGAATTATCAGTTTTGAACATAATGCTGGAGAGTTTCAAAGAGAGAAATCTGGCAAGATATATCAAAGTAAGTCAGCTTAGGTAATATTGAGGATTTTCTGAGTTAAGGTATTACAGTCACAAAGTTAGAGCTAAGATCATTTTATTAAAGATCCAGAGCTTAGGGCTATAAGTACAGATGATCTTGTAGAGATTTAATTTTTTATACAGTAACAGCCAAAAGTAGTGCTCCTAACGAGTCAATTTAATCCGGATTGGATTCGGATTGATTCGGATTGAATCCCATCCGGATCAACTCGGATGGGATTCGAATCCCATCCGGATGGATTCGAATCAGATTCGAATCGGAT
>RBNI01001265.1:0-23368 GCA_003990745.1 Jimgerdemannia flammicorona | reverse complement strand
TTTATCATAAAAAGAAAAAAAAAAACAAAAAACAATCTATATTCTTTTATTTTTTTATTTTAATTTTTTTCGTTTGGTCATTGTATACACTTCTACGCTCCCCCAGCTACTTCCTCTAGTTTTAATCATCTTCGTCGTCATCATTTCCGTCGTAATCATTTGCGTCGTAATCGTTTTCGTCATCATTTTCGTCGTCATCATTTTCGTCATCATTTTCGTCGTCATCATTTTCGTCATCATTTTCGTCGTCATCATTTTCGTCATCATTGTTTTCGTCGTCATCACTTTCGTCGCGCCCCTCGTTGCTATTCTCACAATCATAGACGGAATGATCCCTGTGATTACAGCACGGGCGGTCCTTCGTCACCTGAACAGTCACCGTCTGCGTCGCCACGGTGGTGGTGCTGGAAAAATAAAAAAATAAAAACGAGCGGATGGTTATTATTTATGGTATTATGGTGAAAGTCAAAATGAGTTTAATACAACGCGTACGTGAAGACGGTGGACGTTGGGGAAACTGTGGGCGGAGAACTATAATATGTATTGGCGGCGCGTTTTTTGTTTTGCAAAGTTTTGTTTGAAGGCTGGGTCCAGCAGCAGTCAGTGCCGGAGGGGTAGACGGTCTGTACTTTGGTGTAGGTCGCGGTGGCATTGACAGTGCTCACGACGATGGCAGGTTTCTTAATTTTGGTGGTGACGGTAACGAGGGATGCGGTGGCCGGGGAGTCGTAGATGGAGGCTTCGTAGATGGCCATGGCTGGCGAGGTGGTTTGTTGGACGGCGCCGCCGGTGGTGGCGGGCTTGGTGACAAAGGTGGTGGTGGTGGTGATGGTGGACGCGAAGGAGACGGTGGTGGTGATATTAGTGTCCGGGGTGGTGGAATCCTTGGTGTGGGTGAGTGTGAAGGGGATACTTGCGCTGCCGATGTTCGAGAGGGCGATGAATAAGGTGAAACTCCCTTCAGGCAGCTGGTTAACGGGGACGGTGCAATTGAAGTAGAAAGTGGTGGTCGCGTCGGTGGGGACATGGGTTGTGCCGCACTGGTACGTATTAGCCGGAGAGTTCTGTTCGAGCCTCGTGACGAACGTTACACCGCTACAATTATTGGCGGTCAATACGTCGGTCAAAGTGGACGTGACTTCGGGAGCGAAGTACTGGACGGAACCAGGAGAGATGACGCCCGGAAAGACGGAGCAGGTCGCCATGGAGGTCTTAGCTAGCATGACAACCATCAACAACGCGAGCAGAGGAGTACGCATGACGGATCGGAACGGTTGTGTTGCTTGCTTGCTTGGGCCGGGAGGGGGGTGGGAGGAAAGCGAGATGAAGGGGAGGAGCGGAGGATTTAAGGGTTAAAATAAAAATTAGCCCGGGCAGCCTGATATGACTCCGGACGAGGAATGGTGTTACAGTGCATGTTGGGTAAACTCTTCCGATCAAGAGCAGAGAATGGATTGACAGGTGCATGCCGTGTATTGACAGTCAGTACGAGCCATATCCTGTTTTGACAGTTCCAGTTCATTTCCATTTCGAGAGCGAAGCCTAACTGACGAAATCAGCCACCTGTATGGAGTGTAATCGATGTCCATAAGGTGAGATTTGCACGTCCATATTTATCGATTCAAACTATTGGATACCGAACAACTTCAGTCGCCGAGTAATTCCAATAGTTGCCGCTTTATTCCTACATCGTCGCCACACAGCTGACCGTTTCCGAAGGTCTTACTGCTCTGCCCTCCATTTATTATGGCGCGACAAAATTAATATTTGATCAACACGTGACAAAATCGGAGACAATTGGATTGACACTTTGACAATCACAGCCCGGGTTCTTCTGTAAGAGGCAAACGTTTACAAAGACATCATCACCCTGCCATCCCACATATCGCACGAAGGCTCTCAACACATAATTTGTCCTTACCTAAGGCTCGGTATTAGTTCGGAGCCCCGATGAGTTTGCGAATATAAGTTCCAGTCGGGACGATCAGTAGACGTGCCGAAAAGGTTGAGCAAGATATGAAAAAAAAAAAAAAAAAAAAAAAAAAAAAAAATAGTTCCATTGTGAGACGTCGAAGGACAGAAGAGAGACAGACAAGGTAGGTAATTTCCTAAGAGGACGTACATAGGGCTAGGGCTTGTGTGATCCGGAAATTATTTCATAAAATTAAACTAATATATACGTGAATTATACTAAATTAATTATAAACTGTCAACTCTATATGTGGAACATCGGCAAAAACGAATCGGAATATTCACAGTTGAAATGTAATAGAAGATGCCAATTTATAGATAGCCGCTTTGAATCCCTGGTACGCCGTCCGGTGCGCTTTACTAAATGAATTACTTAGCTGGATCGATGCCTTGGTTGAGTTTCTTTCACTTCACTACGTTCAAACACTTCTCCTTTATATCACGAAGCTCCGGGGGTTTAATTATGAATTTTTTTTTTCTTTTTTTTTTTTTTTTTTTTTTTTTTTTTTTTGTTGTTTAAATTCGGAAGACGAAACTTCTCCAAGTGTTGATAATAACAGAGAACAGCTATTTATACATGATTCATGTCATTTAAAGAATCACAAGTGATATAAAAAATGAATTGTAACTCGCTACCCCAGAGAGGTGTGGTGCATTTCTCCTATATAAGATTCTCCGAAACGTTCAAAGTGTCGGATTCTAAAACACCTTCCTCCCTTGCCACCGAACCATTCACCATCGAACCACGAGACTCCTTAAAAAAGTCCCACGGATTTTATTTTCCCTTACTGAACAAAATACAGTACACGCCCACCAGCGTAGAGGCCAGCGAAAACGTTAAGCCTTGTGATAGTTTCTTGCGCGTGCTCTACCTCCTATTTTTTTTTTTTTTTTTTTTTTTTTATAGTCACTTGGCCTTCTACTTTATTACCTCCAAACTATGTTATACCAATACAGATGTACCATGTACCCCTCACTCAATCCCACATGAAGCCTCTCCCTCCCCCCCTCCCCATCTCTCCAGAAATTCACTATCCCCTCTGCAACCCCAATCCTCTCTCTACTCTGTCTGCAAATCTTCTCCACAAGCCTCCTATGGAGCCCCCCTCCAGGTCCCCACTCCTGCCACCAACTATTCAAAAGGTTCAACAATAATCATTCTCATCTTGCAACTTGTACTCCAAGTGCCAACTGCTGACCATCCTCAAATACATATAGCCAATGTCCAGCAAGCCCAACTCAAATAGCCAGAACCCACCCAATAGTTAACCACTCATCTCCAACCCTTCTCACCAGCCTCCTCCAGAGATCACCCCACCTCCTACCCACTATCTGTCCAGATAGATATACTCTCATCTGATCCTCAATAGCCTTCCAAAAGTCTCCCATAACCTTGTACTCTCTCAGCCAATGCTCAGGTATCTGCACCACTCTACTCTCTTATCTAATATTAAGATATATCTCACACTCCAGGGCACCCCCTTCTATCAAATGTCCTGACCTATAGTTCAATATCACATTGTACTATAAGAACCTCCACTATGTCATCCAGAACTTGGGGAGAATCCACCTCACTACTTGCTTGCTCTAGGACCAAATGCTTTCTAGTCTCACTCTTTATCAATCTCTATCTTCTGCCAGATCTCCAGCTACAAATCTCTCCCATACTCCTGAAGATATTTCATACTATCCTCAAAATTATAATTATCCACTGATATGCTCCCCAACAGAAGATGGTCCCACCTCTACATTCAGAGTCCCCAGTCCTTCTCTCTCTCATCACCCCACCACTAGAGGCCAATTCATCAAGCACCATTAACCACTCTCTACCAGAATTCCCTATAGCACATCTTTTAGCTCTCCTTCAGTACTACCAGAGAGAGCAAGTCTCTAGATATGCTATGGGGAGAGAACTGTACCTCCCACACTCTCTGCATAAGGGGTACCTACTCTCAACCTCTCAACTTACTAGCTCACTTCAGTCACTATACTCTCAAGCAGTATAGGTACTTGATAAAGTTCACCAGACTCAGCCCTCCCCAGTCTATTGGCAATGTCATCATCTCCTATCCAATCTGACTCTACTGCTCTACTCAAATCTACATTCTGACCATCTTCAACAGTCTCTTGACCATCTATATTAGGAAGTCCAAGTAATATTCCAGATATTACAACTTAGGCAGCTGATATATATTTAACACTATTATCCTTCTAGCCAGAGAAATATATCAGCCACTCTACCCCAGAAGAGTACTGCTTTACTCAATCAGCCACTGCTCCTACCATTCTTAAGATAACAGGAAACCATATACCAAGAAGTAGATTTCCAGGTACCAGACCACCTCTTCTGCCATAACAACTATTATAATCATATATATCTCCTTCTACTATTTCTCCACTTAATACTAAAGTCTCACACTTATACCAGTTAAGCTTAGTATCTAAGTACCCCTCATACTATTCCACTGTACTCTTCAGTACTGCCATATTCTCCACAGAGCCCAGCTCTATCACTATATTATTAGCAAAGGCTCCCACCTTCCAGTTTACTTCCAGAATATTCAACCCCCCTACCCTATGCCTAATTCTATCTAACAAAGACTCCAGAGAGAGGACATAAAGGATTAGCAATAGTGGGTCTCCCTGCAGCACTCTTCTGCCCAAAGAAAAAGACTTCTCTCTATATTCATTCACTATAATAGCCACCTGACTCCCTTCCAACAGACTGATCAAAGATTGTCTGAACCCTTGAGTATTCTCTATATACTTCAGTATTCCCTCTAGCTAAATATGTCAGAACCTGTCATAGGTCTTCTCTTGGTCCAGAAACACTAGCTAACTATTGACCTCAGTAGTACAGACTCCTTCAATGATACTGTGGACCCATGCTGTACTATCTCTTATTAAACAATCTCTGACAAAGTCTCTCTGCTCTGTCCCCAATACTTGCTGAGCCACTCCTTGCAACCTAGTCACTAAAATCTTTATAACCAACTTGTGATCTACATATATCCAGAAGTATGATCAGCCTCCAGTTCTTCCAATCCTTCCTTTTTATCTTATTTTTATACAACAGAGCTACAAGACCCAAGTGCTATCCCCCAATCTAGATCTCTGCGCCAATAACCTCATTACACATCCATGTCATCTCCTCCAAAGTCACCTCTACCTTCACTATCCTCTTTTAGAAATTCCAAGATAAACTATCCTCTCCTGAGGCTATCCTAAGACTTATCATTACTAATACTCTACAGATCTCCTCTCTTTAGTGCTCTATCTCCTACATTATAGCCAATGTTAGTATATATTAATTGAAGAGATATGTATGTTACTATAGACCAGACCATTTAAAAACACATACTATCACCCTATAAAGTAGTTGTATATATATGAATCCACCATATTATATTTCAGTATATTTGACTAGCTAGGAATACTTTGTGCTCTTATTTGGCTATCTGGGTTATTTATACAAGTTGGTACAGTAGGGCAGTCCTGGTTATCTAGTATACCTGATATAGTATATAGCTAAATTATAGTGATTAATTTGGATGGTAACTTGGTACATTTCTCTGCTGGCTTCTTATAATAGACTTGATAAATTCAAAATTAGACAAATTTATCAATGAGCAAGAAGGGCTGAAGTATCATCTAGTATATATATAGTGGTTTGAAATTGGTAATTACTGGGACCCTGATACTTAGATGAGTATTACAACTCAATTACAAAAATTTAATATCATTGGTATTGATGTCATTGTATGCAATATATATCTAATACCATTCTTTGAATCTCATAACTCAGCCAGAACACCAGAACAGCACAACAGCAGCAAAAGAATATTTACTCTTTTGACAAATATTTAGTAAATTATTATAGTGAGAGAGAGGTATATATGATAGATATTTTACTAGTGTGTACATATGTTTTAATGTCAAGGCTTCATTCATAGCTTTTGTATATCTGTTTGAATTTTGTACATTGCTCAAATTTGAATTTAAAATTATAAAAATCAAACAGAAGACTTGGAGGTCAGTACATATGTCAATGGATCCTGATGTAGATGGCTTAGATGTCACAGATGTAGATGGGAGATATCCATGACTACAGATGTTCTGGATGCAGATTGTGCTAGCTGAGATGTCCAAAAAATTTCATTATGTTTATTATGGTCAGAGTATCATAAGAACATCAAGGTCAATGCTGGACCTATGCCAGTGCCATGTGCATGTGCCACTGCACAGCCTATAGATTTCAGGATCTCGCACTACAAGACATGAGTTAAAGTTCTTCAGCTGTGGAAATGATGCAGTTCAATTTTCCCTCCATTTGATCTATTTTTGGCCATGCAGCATAGTGTGACAAACCAAAATATATCATCCGAATTATATCTTAACCAGATGATGTGAATAATGAGACAAGATGACGTGAACACACAGCATAGTAACCAGTAACCATTGCTGCAAAAAACTATATAAATAGCCAGAGATACCAGAAAGGGTATTTTTACCTATACAGACTCTGTACACCATACAGACTCTGTACACTGTACAGGTCCTGTACACCATACAGACTCTGTACACCTGCCTTAAGTAGCAGATCTATAGTTAGTCACATAGTAACCAGATAGCAACTAACTTGTATAAATTACCCCAGAGACAAGAGTGAATAAACCTCAGTCTGAATTGAAGTGCAAATCAAAGAAGCCTCTAAAGATTGAGCAATTGGTCCCCTTATTCCCACTCCAGTCCACTTTCCAATACAAAGCTTGAAGATTTGCTGCCTAAGTTCAAGGAGAACTTTGCCACCTTTTGAAGAACCCGCTGCTTAAGGAATAAGCCACGCTATTGGTATGCTTGCCAGATAAGCCTGAAGAACCCCAGTTTCCACATCTCCAGAGAGCCTTGCCACAAGCCAGTCCCTGACACAATTTCATAGTAGAGCCAGTCTATTGATGCAACTCTGCACAAATAAAGCCAGTCTTAACATAACTTGCCAAGAACCTGAGTTAATATTCCCAGAAGAGCCTGATTCAAAAGAATCTGCATCATCCGAGTAGTATTCCCAGTTGAAGCCAAATCCATATCATCTGCCATTTCCAAGTTATCTGCATTCCCAGTTGAAGCTGCCAATTCAGGAAGAATCCGTGCCATCCGAGTTAATTCCCAGTTAAGCTGCCATTTTTAAGAAGTTTGCCAATTCAGGAAGAATCCATGCTACCTGAGTTATCCATTGTTCCCAGTGAGCCCAGTATAGAAGAAACTGCACCCATATAATTTCCAGTGAACCAAATCGAGTTATCCGCCAAATCTGCATAAGGAGAACTGCTAAATTGCCAGACCATCATACACAAGGAGATTGTCATGCTATACAAAGATCATCGCACCAAGACCAATACCCAGAAATTGTATACTTTTGGAAATTACCTCACTACACAAAATTGTACCATTCCCAGTTGACCTAAGAAGGAAGTCCATTTACACACAAATTGCTGCTACACCCAGAGAACCATCCCAATAAGGAAACTGCTTGCAGATATCCAGATTGACTATTATACCACTAAATACCAAAGACCTCAGAAAATCTTAGAATATTTTATTGCTTTTTGACAAAGTAACTGAGGGCTCAAGCCAAACTACATCAACCCCCAACCTTGTAATTTGCCTCCATTGAGCCAGCACATTACATTTGGGGGCTCAACTGGGAAGATTTCAAAATCGACATGACTTTTCAGCTCACAAGAACCCACAGTCAAACTGGATACATTTGACCCAACACCAATCTCTGCCACTATAGGAGAACCAGTTATCACTAGCATTTGGACAGGAAGAGAAGTAATCACATCAAGACTTGCCAACTACCCAGTATCAGAAGGATCCCAACTAGAACCAAAAGGCAGTACAGCCCGAAATCCCCAACCAGATCAACCAGACAATACAGATAGCCCTGCTAGAGATTTCAGAGAACTTGTACAAGAACTAGAAGATCTCATCACATGAACCCAATACTTTACAGCCAGACACCCCACACCAGTTCCACCAATCTCACCAATAGAACCCCTACCACAACCCCTTGCAGAACCAGAAGTAGTTCCTATAAGACTACCTAGGCCTATTCCACCCCATCCAAGGATCAGAACACCATCTTCAAGATACCCAAGCACCCCTATCTCTAGTGATAGTTTGGAAAGTGAATCAGAATTAGAATCTGAACCTGAACCAGAATCCGAAGAAAGTGATGATGAAATGACCACCTCATTGCCAACCTTTGCAGGATACCCGGAGGAGGACCCTAGAGAATTCCTTGATGGAATTGAAGGAATTGCAGCCTTGAGAAACCTCTTAGATGAAAGAAAAATCGCCATCTACAAAGCCCAGCTCAGAGAATCAGCCAGAGGAATTTTCCATTGAACAGCAAACAACTGAGATTCAGAACTAGCAAGACAAATACAAGCAGCAATGTCTGATGAGCTAGAATATGAGGCCATAGTCCACTGGCTCATTGAAAAGTATGCAGGAAACGAAACCCGTCACAAGGCTCAGGAATCCATCATGGGGATGAAGATGAATCTTGGAGAATTACCCAGAGCCTTCTTCACAAGAATCCAGAAGAGAATGCATTCTGCTGGGTTCAATGCCACCAATCAAGACATCATAGGTCCAATGACCTTCATGAATAGAATTCCCCCAAATATTGCTCAGCATGTCTGCACTCTAGGCATCAGAAGGTCCGAGAAATAAGTAGATGCAGTCCAAGGATACTTTGATGTCAGACAAGAAACTACTTGGAGTGATCATGACAGAAAAGAAGAGAAGAAAGACATCCTGGTCAAAGCCCTACAAGGACTTCTTCAAGGACAAGAAAGATCTGAAGAAAGAAGGCCAGCCAAAGAAGGAAAGAAGGACAGAAGTGAAATCCAAGACATTAGCTCCAAGTTGGACCAATTGGTTGGACAGATTGAAAAACTCACCACATGCGAAAATTGGCATTACCAGGACAACAGAGCATATCCATCACAGAGGAGCCAAGGTTATCCACCAAGAGATAACAGGAATTACCAGCAAGAAGAAAGAAGGTACCCTGCCCGAGACAGAGCCCAAGTCCAATACTTCCACTGTGGACAATTCGGACACTATGCCACTGAATGTGATAATAAAAGAAGTGACCGAAGGGACTCAGAACCACCGAACCAAAGGAATGACACTCAGTACAAGAAGACTGAAGCCCATCCTGTCAAAGATTTCGAGGAAGCAAGCAACAGTGAAGACTATAGTGACCTAGACTTATACTCTACCAAGGTTAGCACCAGAAAAACAGTTTACCCAGCAGAGAAAAGGAAGAGACCTATAGGGAGGCCATTCAGAAATGTCAGCAGAAGAATGATCCAGGAAGAAGATAAAGAGCATGAGGAGGAACAGGTAGAAACACCTCCCTGAACTCTCTCACCATTTGTGCCCAAAACAAATGAGCTGCTACCAGAAGATGAAGAAATGGAACCAGAAGAACGGGAACCTATACCCCTGAAGCCTAAGAAGAAGTACACTCTGAAGACCATGCCTAGAGATATTTACAATGAAGCCTGGCAGAATATTCAAGAAGCTAAGATGGAAGTCCCTCTCCTGCAGTTCTTGCAACTGACACCAGCTGGAGTTCGAAACAAATTGCTGAGAACCACCAGATCTAGCACTGGCTGAGTTCCAATTCCACAGCAAGAACCAGCTTCCATCCCTGTCCAAGCAGCCAAAAGACATGTTAGTACTTATTTACATGGAGATATTGGAGGACAAAAAGCGAAAATTCTTATAGACACAGGAGCAGCTGTCTGTGTCATTGCCAAACAATTCTTGGACACCCTCCAATGGCCCATTGATGGACCATCCAACCTCAGCATCATAGTAGCAGATAGAGCCCGAACTCAACCCCTTGGAGAAGTACAAAATATCACCATCTCCCTTGGACACATTCAGTTCTCCATTCCCAAAGCTATTGTCACTGAAGCTGTCACCTATGACATGATTCTTGGCACCAACTGGATGAAGGAAATGAATGCAGTTGTTGATATTGGCCAACAAGTACTCAAGTTTGACTACTGAGGCAAGAAGTATAGAGTTAAGATGACTAGCTATGAGCAATCAAAGAAGAAGAAGAAGGTCATGATTCAAGAAGAATATGCCAGCAGTGAAGAGTCTACTACAGAAGAGGAAGAAGAATCTGAAGATGGAAATAATCCCAGACTCAACCCCTGAATTAACCTGGTGGATGACAGACCAGAAGACAATGTGTGGGCCAAAAATACCATCCCTATCACCATTGGAGCCATTGCAGGAGAAATCAAGGGATGCCCTATATGCCTCAAGAGACACAGGTGTCCCAAGCACTCCTCCAAGATTATGGGAACAAGGAAATCGCCTGGCACAGCCTGCCCAGAGTGCAGAAGAAAGAAGAAGAAATACAGACATGTTCCAGAAACACCTGCAACTGAAGCTGCAGAAGTACAAGCGATTTAGGGTCAAGAATCATCCAAGGAAGAAGAAACTTCTGACCAAGAAGTTCCCAAACAAGAAGTACCCAATGAAGAAGAGGTCCCTGAACTCATCCCCTGGGATGACCCTCGCTGGACACCACCTGAAGATGATGATCCTTGGAATATAGAAGAAGGACCCAGTACAATCACCATTATTCCCAAGAAAGAGACTCACTAAGAGAAAGCTTTTCAGCTAGGAAGATGTCCACACCAAATGGTCTTTCACTCTCCCCGAGACTACTGCTACCAGTGTCATCTGTTGGACCAACAAGAAAGATAGAGACCCCAGAGACCAGAACCCCCAACTACTCTTACACAGTCCACCACCTTTCAAGAAGTCACCACAAGGTTACAAAGTCGATTTAGGGGACAAGGCTTCTTCACCCGAACAGAAATATACCCCTTGTCTACCCTTCCCCTACCCTATGATCAAGATGGGTACCAATTTTCAAGACAACAAGAGATAAATAGCTAGGAACATCATTTTCAAGCAATGGGATATTGCAACTATGGGAGACACCCCGACTGCCGAGACTGCAGACATCAGAAGATTCACCTCAGTCATGATGTTGCAGTGCATACTTTGAAGAAAGGAGATAACCGAAGCCAGATCCAAAAAAGCCAGATTCGAAAAAGCCAGACCAAGAAGCCAGGAAGTAGAATCCTCAAGATCTACGATTTGGGAGAAGATATCCTAGCTCTCATCAGATATGCTACCCACCAAGAATGGGCAGAAGATGCTGCCAACTTCATGGAAGCCCTAGACCCTACAGGAAGAAGGGGAATTAATTACCTCTGAGACTCTTCTACTGGAGCCAGATGGCCACACCTCAACCTCAGAGCTTGGAGGCTCTCTGCTAGTGGAGCCTCAGCCCTAGGAAAGCCCAAACTCAGCAAGGATATTGCCCAGTATGCCCTGCTGCACCCAAAGACCAAACCTCTGACCAAAGCCCACCCAGAAGATGTAGGATATAATCTTTACAGCCTGGAGGATGAATCTATTAAGCCTGGAAAAACCTTCATGGTCAGAACTGGATTAGCCATGCAGCCACCCCAAGGAGCTTATATTCAACTGACCTCAAGGTCTGGACTTGCCAGACAAGGGATAACTGTAGAAGGAGGAACCATTGACCCTAAATATATAGGTGAAATCAAGGTTATCCTACATAACAGCAGTGCAGAATGGCACCGAATCATTAGAGGACAGAAGATTGCCCAAGCAGTCTTCATGAAGGTCAAGACCCCACAGTTATAGGAAGTCTCTGAACTAACTGAAGGAACAAGACAAGCAAAGGGATTTGGAAGTTCAGACAGGAAGGAGGTACATCTCCTTCAAGTCAACTACCTCAAGAGGAATGTTCCCCAGCAAGTGTACCGGCAACCAGTCAGACTGCACAAGAATCTTATCCTGGAGCCTGGAGAACAAACTACCTTCGAAATCTTTGCACCACCCGACCCCAGAAACCTCTTCTTTGAACCCAAGGAAGATATCCCACACCTGGACATAGAGGGACACACATTCCCTGACAAAATGAATCCAGTATACTCCCAAGGAACCAACCAAAGTTGGGAGACCATCATCTTGCCAAAAGGAACCATCATAGGACATCTGGTACCTTTTCTCAACCGAACTCATAGGGAAGTTTATGAACTAAACCTATCGGGAAATGGCAAAAGGTCCCAGAAGAAAGGAAAGACCCCTCTGTGACCTAGGAGACAGTGAAGCCTTCCACCAACATTGGAGAAGAATTGACACCTCAACAACAGCAACAACTAGTAGAACTTCTCAACAAATATCAAGATATCTTCACCACTGATTATGGCAACCTGCCATATAATCCATCATATCACCACAGCATAAATACAGAAAGTACAACACCCATCCGGCAGAAACCCTATAGAATACCCCATCACTTGTAAACATTTGAAAAGGAGCACATCCAAGAACTCTTAGACAATGGAGTTATCCGACCCTCTACCAGCCCCTGGGCCAGTCCTATACTTATTGTACCAAAGAAAGGAGGATGGAGACTCTGTGTGGGTTACAGAAAACTCAATTCAGTCACTGAAAAGGATGCCTATCCTTTGCCCAGAATCGATGACCTTTTGGATCAGTTACAAGATGCCAGATACTTCAGCAGTATGGACCTCTTTGCAGGATTCCATGAGATCTCCATGGACCACAAGGACATTCAAAAAACAGTCTTTCTTGCTCTAGGAAAACTGTTTGAGTACCTCCAAATGCCCTTTGGACTTTGCAATGCACTCCCCACCTTCCAGAGGATGATGAATTCAGTCTATACTCCTTTGATCCACTACTGCCTGATTGTATACATGGATGATTCCAACATCTATTCAGCAAATTTCGAGAATACCTGCACTACCTAGAGGAATTCTTCAAGCTCACTTGCAAAAACCACTTGAGACTAAATGCAAAGAAATGCTACTTTGGAAAACAGAAACTCGAATTCCTTAGATTCATAGTCTCAAAAGAAGGAACCCATGCAGACCCAAAGAAAACCGAGAAGATCAACAATTGGCCAGTACCCAAGACTCCAAAGGAGACACTATCATTTCTGATACTAGTATCCTATTACAGAAGGTTTATCAAGAACTTTGCTCAAATTGCTGCCCCAATCTGGATCCTTCTCAAGAAAGGAGTGCCATTCAAATGGACAGAATCACAAGGAAAAGCCTTCAAGGAACTCAAAAATTGCATGACTACAGCACCAATCCTTGTGTGCCCCAATCTACAGAAGCCATTCATCTTGTATACAGATGCCTCTAAAGATGACCTCGGAGCAGTTCTAGCCCAGGAAGGACCTGATCAACAGCACTATGTAATAGCTTATGCAAGCAGAGCTACCAATCAGCAGCAGATGAACTATGGTAGCACCAAACTGGAATGCCTTGCAGTCATATTAGCGGTCACCCTATTCAAGCATTATCTTATCAGAAAAAGGTTCACCCTGATCACAGACCATGCAGCCCTCAAATGGTTATTCAACTGCAAGGAACCTATGGGAATCCTAGCCCACTGGATCCTTATCCTTCAGGATTACAAAATCACCATCATCCACAAAGCAGGGAAAGCTCACAACAATGTTGATGTACTTTCCCGCCAGCCCCAATGAACCAGAAGAAGGGTGTCCTGAGGAACTACACCCTAAAGGAAGCTCCTCAGACCATCAAGGCACAAGAAGATCTCATCCGAAAAGAACATCAGAAAGCCCATCAAGGATGGACAAGTATAGAAGACAGGATTCAAAAACAATATCAACATTGGCCCCATCTCAGAACTCAAGTCTGGGACATCATTCAGAAATGTGACATCTGTCAGAAGTACCAAGGAAAGAAGAACTATCGGGCCCCTCTGCAACCGATTCTCCCACCCACTCACATCTTTCAAAGATGGGGAGTAGATGTAATTGGACCCTTACCAGTTATACCAAGAAGAAATAAATACATCCTTGTATTTGTAGAACATCTGACTAAGTGGCCCGAGGCTTTCCCAATGGAAATCACAGATGCCCTAACTATTGTAGGCCTCCTCCATGGACTCATACTCAGATATGGACCCTCAGAAGAACTCATCTCTGACTGAGGCACAGAATTCATCAATAACATAATCACAAGTTATACCCGAATTCACAAGATCCACCTCAAAAAGAACACATCATACCACCCCCAGACCAATGGCATGACAGAAAGAATGAACCAGACCATCAAGAAAGGACTTACCTGAGTCAACTCTACTAATTGGGACCTCTGCTTACCTGAGATCCTATGGGAAATTCGGAACACCCCTGCTATGTCCACCAAACAAAAGCCATTTGAAATGATGTTTGCCAAGAGAACCAGAACCACTGACCATGAGAATCTCAGAGACCTCCTCAAGAAGGCAGAATAGTTACGAAATCAAGCCCAAGGACAGATTATCAAAGCTCAGAAAAGACAAAAGAAGTACTATAACCAAAAACAGAAGGATCAGGAGATCAAGATTGGAGATCAAGTCCTAGTTTGGAGAAGCATAATTGAGACAAACTTTGCTGCCAAACTAGAACCGAAATGGGAAGGACCTTATCTTGTACACAACATCAGAGGAATCAGCATCTATTTAAGAAGTATGGATAGATGAACCCTGAGAACTCCAATATACATCAATCACCTCAAACTATATTTCCCCTCTATACCATGAGCCAAAGGATTGATCAGTGCCTCCAGACATTGGTCCTTAGCTCCTTCTAAGCCCTATCAGTCCCTCTACTCCAATTCGGCCAAGCCAATGGAAGCCCCCTTCAAAGGATCCAAGCTCATCAAGAAAATCTCACCTTGGCCAGACACCTACTAAAAGTCCACCAACTGCAGGCCTATTATGCAATTGGTGAACAATTGCAGAACCTCCCAGCCCCAGAACAGACCTACACCAGGAACACCACAGGTCTGACCAGAAGAGACACTACTGCTATAGACAGACTATACACCATTTATAAACAAAATGTCACAGCCCTGACACAGGCACAATTCTCCCTGAATGATATTCAAGGAATGAACCCTGTTATCTATTTGAGCATCATCAACTCTGTTGAAATTCTATTTCCTGAAGAAGAAGAAGAGCCTATAGAATGGAGTAACCCCAGTACAGACAATGAAGATAATGGAATGGGTATAGATGCAGAAGCAGCCTATACTTATTGGGATGATGACTGAAGAATAGTCTGAGACAGACTATCCTTCAGTGGGGGCTGATGTGACAAACCAAAATATATCACCTAAATTATATCTTAACCAGATGACGTGAACAATGAGGTAAGATGACGTGAACACACAGCATAGTAACCAGCAACCATTGCTGCGAAAAACTGTATAAATAGCCAGAGATACCAGAAAGGGTCTGTTTACCTGTACAGACTCTGTACACTGTACAGACTCTGTACACCTGTCTTAAGTAGCAGATCTATAGTTAGCCACATAGTAACCAGATAGCAACTAACTTGTATAAATTACCCCAGAGACAAGAGTGAATAAACCTCAGTCCAAATTGAAGTGTAAACCAAAGAAGCCTCTAAAGATTGAGCAATTGGTCCCCTTATTCCCACTCCAGTCCACTTTCCGATACAAAGCTTGAAGATTTGCCACCTAAGTTCAAGGAGAACTTCACCACCTTTTGAAGAACCTGCCGCTTAAGGAATAAGCCGCACTATTAGTATGCTTGCCAGATAAGCCTGAAGAACCCCAGTTTCCACATCTCCAGAGAGCCTTGCCACAAGCCAGTCCCTGATGCAACTTCGCAGTAGAGCCAGTCTATTAACACAACTCCACACAAATGAAGCCAGTCTTGATGTAACTTGCCAAGAACCCGAGTTAATATTCCCAGAAGAGCCCAATTCGAAAGAATCCGCATCATCCGAGTAGTATTCCCAGTTGAAGCCGAATCCGTATCATCTGCCGTTTCCAAGTTATCCACATTCCCAGTTGAAGCCACCAATTCAGGAAGAATCCACACCATCCAAGTTAATTCCCAGTTAAGCCGCTGTTTTCAAGAAGTTTGCCGATTCAGGAAGAATCCATGCCATCCGAGTTATCTATTGTTCCCAGTGAGCCCAGTATAGAAGAAACTATGCCCGTACAATTCCCAGTGAGCCAAATCAAGTTATCCGCCAAATCCGCATAAGGAGAACTGCTAAATTGCCAGACCGTCATATACAAGGAGATCATTGCACTACACAAAGATCATCGCACCAAGACTGATACTCAGAAATCGCATACTTTTGGAAATTACCTCACTACACAAAATTGTACCATTCCCAGTTGACCCAAAAAGGAAGTCCGTTCACACACAAATCGCCGCTACACCCAGAGAACTGTCCCAATAAGGAAACTGCTCGCAGATATCCAGATTGACTATTATACCACTAAACACCAAAGACCTCAGGAAATCTTAGAACATTTTGTTGCTTTTTGACAAAGTAACTGGGGGCTCAAGCCAAACTACATCAACCCCCAACCTTGTAATTTGCCTCCATTGAGCCGGCACGTTACAATAGTTATGCAATAGTGTCGCGACCTGTATCTGGGTGTACTGTTCCTGCTATATCTAGCTATAACTGCATCCGGCGATTGTTGCAATTTACGCAATTCAAAAAGAAAAATTTTATTCCGATACTATTGGCTATCAAACTCTCAAATATACCGATCGACAAGGATAGATTAAGGTTTGCAAGATTTGCAATGACAACAGGCGAGCCCCCAAGAAACTACCGAGATCACCGTGAATTGCAATACAAGCTATTCTTCCGGATTACCTAATACATTGCTTCAAGACAGACTGCCGAAATCACCCCGTCAGAATGACAGTCGAAGATATATATAAGCAGGAATTATGCTCATCAATATTCTCACATCAATGGTTTCGCAATTTTCAATCGTATGCAGGTTCTTCTTTTAAAAAACCACTCTGCTGGCAGTTGCCAACATGATCCCCCGCCAACGGTACGGCTTTGCTGGCAAGACCCTTCACTGGCGATATTACGTTCAGACTGCCGATCTGCGTGTGGGTGCGTGAGCTGGCGAGCGGCGTGGCGGCTGGCGAGTTACGTGGCAGGCAAGTACGTGCGGGCTTCTCCACCGTCAAGACACCTCCGCCGATGAGACTGCCAATGGGACCTCTCCGCTAACATGACACATCCGCTGACGAGACTGCAAACAGAACTTCTCTGCCAACAAGACAAGAGACCGGGTGGACTACGCAGCCTCATCGCCGAAGTGAAGGTGGTGTAAGAGAGAAATCTCGCGAGAAAAACAATCTTGTCACGGTGAGGATCTGGCGGGTAAGGCGGGTAACGTGAAAGAGGACCACCTTGTACAGGAGGCGCCGAAACCCCTTCCTCTCTGCTTTTATTATGGCCAGAGTATCGTGGGAATGTTAACACCAATTCTGCGCCATGGGCATGTGCCACCGCAGAGCCAGGATCTCCCGCTACAAGACTGGAGTCAAAGTTTTTCGGCTGTCTTCATAGCTGATATATTTCTAAATTATATGGTTATGCAATATTTTCCTTGTTGAGCTATCCACATTTTGACAATCTTCATTATATAATTACATTGCCTCGCGCAATAACATTGACGATGTCTGCCTGTCCAAATCGAGTTGACGGTTATACAGCAGTTCCCCTCCCCTTTTCTGTAGTGAATAACTATTAAGGGCTCTCGATTCTGATTTAGGTAGTTTAACTCAAAAGGTTGGAATTCCGCAGCTCCGTGTTTATGTGTTGTAGCCTTCTTTGTTTTACATCGTACAGGGGAATAAGACGATTCGAGTGAAAATTTCGCGTCAACGGAATCCTTCATATTGTAGGGATCAAATTGTCAATCGTGCTGTACCCTGTTTCCTACATATGCTCTTTGTTTGCGAACAGAATGAGCGCGTCCAAATCGGAAGCGACCTTACCTCCCAATGAAACATGGTTAATTCTAGTTTTTAAGCACTTTCTTGAAGTATTTGGCAGATGATCTCGATTTCCATACCAAGAAACTAAAGAAAGGATATGCCCTGCCTATAAGCACCCACTCTTAGGATGAACCCGGACAACTCGATCTTGCATTACGCCAGGTCTTACGCACTATGGATTGTAGAAGCGCGTATCAGTACTTAAACAGCAAGCAGAGAAGCACGAGATTTTAATTTTTTTTTTGTCAAGGATACCCGTCTACGATAGTTCTTGTAAGAGAGGTATACGGATTATGGATCGTAATACAACATATCTGTACGCAAGCAGCGAAGGGAAAAGCGATTTTTTCTTTTTCTAAGACACTACCCTCTTATAACTCTTGTAGCATTTTTTCCGATCAGTCTATAAATCCACAGTGCCAGTGCGACTCGCTCTCGGTCATTAGTTTTTGTGCTAACTACTTAGTGCTCCTTACGGGATAGAATGGAATGGGATTTGGCAAGGTTTTGAGTAAAAAAAGAAGGGTCGTCATTCTGCAACGATTTGTCAAGACGCCTTAAGGGCGACGATTTGTAAAATACGATGATTAAAAATGATTTGTGAAAGGACGGCGATTAAGGGCATCGATTTGACATAGGGTGATATCTTGGCAAAGAAACGATTACATCTTCTCCTATAAAATCGAGCAGCTGGACGATTTAAACCGTTTTTTTATGTTTTATTTTTATTGTCACGGAACCGAGATTGGGATATCCCGATCCGGTCTCGTCCTGTTCGGAGCACTATAGCTACCAGCCCCCGAGTTCCCTCCATGGCCGTTTATCAAGCAAGGAAGAAAATGGTTTGCATCGTGAGATAAGAAATGTTTTATTTATTGCAATGTACAATTTTTTTTTTTTTTTTTTTTTTTTTACTCCGCGAGATCCCAGCCAACCCTCGCGACGTACGCCACGGGTGCTTGGACCGATCACATGCCTGCCTGTGCCTCCATGTCCTCACTATTGTATATGACATTCCGTGGCTTCGCATGTTTGCTGCTTACCAATATGTATATATAAAAAACGATAAGTATCATATCGCAAAATTGCAAAAATCACATGTCCATATATAAGAGTTTACATATCAAAGCTGGACGACGCTCTGAGCAAGATACCTTACATATAAGGTCAGAGAGTACTAATTGAATTTCTGGTCGAGTTTATACGATCACACGGTGATTAGACTTGAACAAATATTTGTAAAACATTATGGTTTCCAAAGACCTTATAAGTTTTATGGTACATGTACCCGCACAGTCCAAAAATCCACATGTTACCTATGTTTCCCAGCGGAAATCGACTCTCAAGAGAAAAGTTCCACATTCTCCTCTTTTAAATCACGAAATATCCGGGGCCAAACCAATGGGTTTGACCACGGTGTAAATACTCCATCACGCTCTACATCTTTCCTTTCACATCATTTGCCAGTCTTGAGAATTTTTTATTTTATTTTATTTTTTTATTCGGCAATGTATTTGGAATAACAGAGACCGGCTACTTATACTAGATATATGCCATTTAAAAAATCGCCACAAAGATATATAACAAAATGAATAAGAAAGCTAACTCGCCACACCAGAGGTGTACAATCAAATTACAAGTTTCTCCTATATAAGGTTCTTCGAACTGTCCGAAGTATCTAATCCAAAAGCTTCCTCCCTTTCCACCCAACCATTCTCCATCGAACCAAGAGTCTCCCTCAGGTTCAAGTAATTGTTCAGAATATCATCGGTGGATATCATTTTCGCCTGGATTCCGTTGTTGACAAAAAAGCCCCACGGATTGTATTTTCCCTTACCAAACAAAACATAGTACACGGCCACCAGCGTGGAAGCCAGCGAAAACGTTGTAGACAGAAGCCCTGTGACGGTCTCTTGAGCGTGCTCTATCTCCTGCTCGACCACAAATGAACTTGGCTGAAAGCTGATCTGCCCCATAAAATCGTTGTTCGAGTAGCCAATATCAGCATCCGATATTTGAAAAGATATGTCGCTCCGGACTTGGCCATTTAAAAAAATGTACTCTCGTCTAGTAAAGTAGACGTATATGTACGAGTTCATTGTGTAGTAAGTTAGTGTGTTTGCGCCGTAGGGCGCTGTTGCACCTGTTGCATCCAAGTTATTCCACACACTGAGAAGATCGCGATTGTATAACTCCGATGGGTTCCATGGGGAACCGACGTCGATATTCCACCAAAACGATAGGTAGAGTTCTGAGCCTTGATGATTGATACTCGAATTGCTGGTGTCCAGCAAGGAGGAAGACGTATCGCTATAGTAATAGCATGTCCCATTGCCTTCAAAGTTATCCCACAATTCGGGGATTGCTTTGGAAGAAACGTTTCGTATGAACGGACAAGGTTCTGGCTGAAGTTTTCCGTTAAACCGGCAAATGAAGTGGTATTCGTTTTTGGTGCAGAGAGTGAACGCCGGAGGAACGATGCTTGTATTTTTCTGGAATTGGACGGCGACGGTGGGTGGGCTACGCAGCTTCATCGCCGCATTGAACGTTGTGTAAGAGAAATATCCCACGAGAAAAACAATTGTAATCACGAGGAGGATATGACGGGTAAGGCGGGAAACGTGAAAGAGCACCATCTTGTACAGGAGGCGCCAAAACTCCTTCCTCTCTGCTTTTATTTTTGCCAGAGCATCGTGGGAACGTTAATGTCAATGCTGCGCCTACCCCTGCGCCATGGCCCCACAAACCTTTGCTGGAAGTATATATATATTTCAACAGGGGTGCTTGCGAGTCACACCTGGTCAGGTGCCATGTTCACCTGGTTATGGCATATTAAACTCGCCGCAGCAACGCAATAATCCTTGAGGGAGACAACCCCAAGAAACAATGCAGTGTGGAAAGGAGAACAACAAACATATTACTCGGGTAGATGGAAATATTGAAAGGTCAACTGGCCACACGCGTAAATTCCCGATTGACTTACCACAATGTGGCTGACGCGGAATCAAAGATTTCGTCGTTGTCACATCCCCTTAACCTTAATGGATTTGGAGTATGTTAGATAGGGAGAAACCATAAGCCGTAGAGATATATAAATAGCAGCTGCGCTGCACTATAACCAGCAATTTTATTTTATTCCATCTGTCCAATATAACCGCAATTATATTCCGTATCTATGATTCCACAATGCAGTCCGCGAGGTGGCCCATTATTCGAACGCCTCAATATCGACCGAGCATGACGTACATTCCTGTACAAGTGCTACCTTTAGCCAAGGCTACGAAAATAAATATCCTAAGTATTGCGATATTATTTCTTTCACAACTTTAGCATCAAATGGCAGTGCTTTGTTTAAGATAAATTCTAGTTAAACAGACCAAGGATATAACGGGTAGGCTAATTTCAGCTAGTAAATATCGAGTACTTTGCTATCGTATCATTCTTTCGATCCCCACGAACGCAAACCTCGCTGGTACGAGTTTACTGTCCAGCGGAGGGACTATTGTACCAGCCATCCTGCCACGTATTTGGAATCCCTGTTTTTTATTCTTTTCGACCACCCAACGGTCACAGTCTTCCTCCGGCGCCAAAGTCCAAAAGATCGTTAGCATATGTCAGTTGGGGGGCCCACGCTTATTTAGGTTCTCAGTGGTTCTATGATCCTCGGTTGACGGGCAGCATGCTCTTATCCAGGCGGATACGGCGAGGTGGGAGTCATGCTGATGGTGGAGGCAGTCGCAAAGGACGCGTGGGTGGCTATCTTGGACTGCTAAATCCGAATTTAGGTTATGCCGCAGTAATGGGTGAGGTACCCGGTCCCGAGTCAAAATTTTGTGTGGGCTGAATGTGATGAATCAGAGCTGATGCAGCTAGCCAATCAGGTTGGGCAAGCAAATTTGCTGATGAGGAAAAATAATCACTTTTTTTTTTTTTTTGTTTTACAGACTCAGAGTCCTGCAGATTTTTATTGGAAGAAAACCTAGACTATAGGCCAAAACTCTCTCTTACCACCTATCAAACACTGCTCTCCCATTAATCTAGACTAGCTATTGTCCAGTAGCTCAACTATGTCAGACACAGCAGGGCCTATGTTGGTCTGTATTTCATTTTGTGCACCATACTCTTCCTACTACCAGGGGGAACTCAGCTATATGTCAATGATTGAAAGTACATATCTAAGACCCTAATGTATATATAAGACTACATCTGAACTGAATAGAATAGCTCCTGCCACCCCAAAGGAAATGACAGGCAAAGAAAAAACTCTCATCAAAGTACATTATGGTGAGTAGGGCCTAGTTCTCTTAGATGAGGTAAGTAGAGGACTTATATATAAGGTTAGAGGAGACCCTCAATACCTCACTATTCAAGCCTACAGACTTTGATCACATTGCCATATCAGCTCTCAGTTCTAGTTAAGTATAGTCAAGATGTCTGAAATGAGTAGCCTTGGACCCCTCAACTCCCCCCAATGACCAGGGCCCAACCTGCTGAATCATCAAAAGAAGCCAAGAGTGATACCTACCATCTAACCACTCTACACTAATCAAAAGACCCCACTGAAGTAGTATCTGCTCCAGCTCTGACAACTGCCCCCAGTCTGGCACCCTACTAGTTCACTATAATTGTCCTTTCTCCTATCTGTAATGGCTATCTCTCCTCTCATCCCAACAACACCTGAAAAACAGTCATCTATATCAAAACCACACTTACCAGGAAGCTCACCAAAGCCAGAGAGCCCCACCACAGACACCAAAGACCTATAAGTAACCTACACTGGGTACTTGATGTCCAAGGTTGGCTGACTCTCTACATAATCTGTGATATACTGAGACAACACCTTGTTAGTGACAGCAAAAGGAAGAAGATACCATGCCAAAATGAGTATACCTCAGATATAGCTGAAGGTACCAGAATCCACAAAAAAGTAGAGAAGACACTGATCTAACACTGATAAAGAGACAACTCATCACTATTGCCCTCCTCCCACTATGCCCATATAGGCACAGCAAACCAATCTGAGATAGAGGGGGTAACAATAGGAGAAAGAGGACTCAGAAGATTACCTACCAAATCTTATAACTGGTAAAGTAATAGAGAAAGAGGCAGAAAAATAATTACTCTCATACAGCAAAAATGTAAAAAAATATGAAACCCCACTCTTCTATATTACAAAAAAATATAGAATATTAATGAAAATATGTAGGTTTTATCAGTTTTAAGATATTAAAAAAAAGCTACATCTAAGTAGGTTAAGTGGACCTCAATAAGAGTTATATAAGATTATTTTCTCTAAGATATAAACTGAGGTATACTGACTTCTATTATTATTTTTATGATCAAAAATCTATATAAATGAAAATAAATATATATATTAAGTATATTTTTATATTCTTAAGATAATATCTATTTTTTTTTTTTT